>CM043319.1:23940550-24055550 GCA_023736055.1 Quercus glauca | reverse complement strand
ACATTTGAACACGTTCAATCACACAAATGAAATAGGCATTCATTGAAAATTAAACTTGTGTGTTGTGTGTGTGAATCAAGTATGAACTAGTTCATAGTCTAGTATGAAGTTTCAATGATCAATAGTCATACTCAACTAGCACGAAGTCAAGTGACCTATCTCACAAGTAGAAATGAACATATATATGACCCCCCACCAAAGTGTTTACATTTGATTGAAAGCTTTTCATTTGGCTTCCATTTTTCATACTTTTTGATCTATACAACTCAATTTTTGAGAAGCAATGCCATGAAATTTTGTATATTTATTTGACAAATAAGTCTTTGGCTTTGGCATCATACACTTGAAAACATATTTGCTCCACCTTTTCCTAATCAAACTAGTTTTTGAAGCAAAGCTTTTTCAGCTCTTTCTCTTTTAGAGATTGAAATTTTTGGAGCTTTTGACATAAAAAAATAAATATGAGGAGATATATAGGCATAATCCACGCATGTATCAAGATCCAACAAGACTATTGACTAATCATTCATGACAAGCTTGAATATCTATTTACAACAATTAAATATAGATTTCTAGATTTCGCCCACACTTAAAAAATGTGCATACATAACAAGCTAAACTCGTAAATGCACTACACCATTAGTACGAAGGTACTAAGCCAAACTTAACATGTGATATACACAACACAAGCGATCAAAATTTTTTTATGTTATACTTTTTATAGATTTTCGAATTTTTCAACACACTTAAAAACAAAGCATTAAAGTAAATCAACAAACAAAAAGGTAAATAGAGCAAAGACCTATAAAAGAAACATGCTCGAATGGAAGTAATGACACAAAAAGATTGCATATGTCATGATGCATGAAACTATGACCCTAATACGTTGGAAGTATTAATGCATGGGCATAGTGAGTGATCATGCTTGAGTACCCTTCTTCACCCACACTGTACGAGTGTTTTGGGTGAGATCCTTAGACGGAGGGGTACGACCGACATAACTTTAAAACCTTGGGGTGAAGCTAGCTAGGCATAGTGAAATGTTTTTCAACATCTCCATAATATCTCCAATGAGTTGTCCCTCATTTTCTCCTTTAGCTTGAACTCCCTTTGGCATTCTTCTTGAGTTGACTTAACCACGCAAAGAATCAGCCCT
Source organism: Quercus glauca (assembly GCA_023736055.1). NCBI lineage: Eukaryota > Viridiplantae > Streptophyta > Magnoliopsida > Fagales > Fagaceae > Quercus > Quercus glauca. Next base: position 24,054,394 of record CM043319.1, on the reverse strand, counting down.
CTTGAGTGCATGAAGCTTGAAGCAATTTGGCCTTATATGTCCTTGTACACCACAATGATGACAAAAATGCTTCACATGAGGTCCCCTTTAATTTTTGGGCAATGACTTCCCTTTTTCCTTTGGTCTTGGACCAATAACTTTCTTCTCAATAGTGGGGATCTCAACCTTGGGCTTCTCTACATTCTTTGCCGACATAAACTTCATCTCCTTCTTAGGTCCGCTACTTGAGCTTCCATCACCGGTATAACCTAAACTGGTCTTGTCATTTGGAGGCTTTTGAAATGAGAGCACGCTGTCAAGTTTCTTAGTTGAAATGCGCTCCACTTTGACATTTGCTTGAATTATTTCAAGTTCAAGAAACTTGATTTAGAGTAAGCATTCAACAACTCTTCCTTCAGCTCTTCGACTACACATTTAGCTTCCTTAAGTTGCACAAGAGTGGATTTGTGCTCTTCTTCAATTTTCTTCATCTTTATAACAGCACTTTTTGCAACTTTGGCATATTTGCCACAATCTTCAAGCAATGCATCATACACTTCTTGAAGATTCTTTTTACCCTCATTGAGGTACACATCCAAAACATCAACTTCTTCTCCTTTGGAATGTACACCAAGATCATCAACCAACTTGCTCAATTCATCTCTAGAGTCAACCGCGGTAATCGCCATGAAAGCTGAATAGTTTCCATCACTATCACATTCTCCTTCTCCATCAAAATTTGAGCTTTTTGAATCACTAAGGGTAGTTGCAAACACTTTATCCTTTCCTCTCAAGTAGTTTGGACATTCTTTCTTTAGATGTCCATGCCCATTACATTCATAGCACACAATTCCTTGGGTTGATGATGATTCTTTCCTATCCTTCTTCTTGTATTCTCTTTTATCATTTTTGGATTATGAGAATCTTCCTTTGCCAAACAACTTCCCATTATTCTTCATCTCAAGAAATTTCCCGAAGTTCTTTGCTAGAAACCACCTCTTTTTCAACATTGTCTTCATCGAAGGAATCATCGGTTCTCTCGTTTATAGTTTTGAGAGCTAGTGATTTGCTTGACTTGTGGGAGGGCAGTCCGAGCTCATAGGTTTGAAGAGAGGCAACAAGTTCTTGAATCTTAATTTGTCCAAATCCTTGCTCTCCTCAATGGCGATTACCTTAGCCTGGAAACTCTCGGGTAAGGATCTCAAGACTTTCCTCACCACTTTGGCGTCTTCAATCTTCTCTCCGTGATTTAGCTTGGCAATAGCAATCTCGTTGAGTCTCCCATAAAAGGAATCAAATGACTCATCGTCACTCATCTTTACTTCCTCAAATCGAGTAGTGAGCATTTGAAGCTTAGTGTCCTTAACCTTCTTGGTACCTTCGTAGGTTGTCTCAAGAATGGTCCACGCCTCTTTAGCGGTCTTCAATGCAAAATCCTGTGCAACTCATTAGTAGAAACACCAAAGAAAATAGCATCAATCGCTTTGTTATTGGCATTTGCCAAAGCAAGTGCAACCTTATCCCATTCAGATTTGGCTATTATGGGTCTTACCCAACCATTTTCGATAGTTACCCACATCGTCTCATCAATCGCACAAAGAAAAGCACACATACGTACTTTCCAAAAAGCATAGTTACTCCCATCAAAGTAGGGATGTGCATTAAGGGATTGAGATCTATCCATCTCACACAGGGTCTTGGATCACACAAGGATATTGAAATCCGACAAGTGTACCCGCTCTAATACCAATTGAAAGCTCAGATTTGTGCTAAAACACAAGAGCTTGTTCAGACCCTCAATTAAAAATTACTGTTATATTGCTTTTACTCTAACTTAAATAGAGTGCGAAATAAGAGTAAAAAAGCGCAATAAACCGATAACACTACCCTAAGCCATATTCATCCATCATCAACAATAAAATGAAAGCTTAAAGAGTAGGGAAGAAAGATATAAATACAAGATAACACCAAGACATATTATTGAAGAGGAAACCAAAAAACTCGACAAAAAATCTCTTCAAAACCTCCAAGTCAAAATCGATCCATTAGAGAATAAAGTTAAAGTTCATGAATAACAAAATACCCTCTAAACCTAGTCTACCCCGTGTACTTGAGCCTTCCAAGCTACTGCTACCAACGGACTTCTCGGAGTCTTGTCTTCTTTAGCTTTTCGGATCCTACAATTCAGCCCGATTGCATCCGTCAATGAATGTCTCCTTCCAATGCTTCCCAGCAGCATCAAAATCTCACTTATCACTCAGAATGAGTGTGATAAGTGTTTGGGCTAACAACCTTTCAAGGATCTAAAGATGGAGAGGTAGGAATTTGAGGAAAACCACAAGGAAATGTGTCAATGATTGTGGATATAGCAATCTCTAACTCTCAAGTGTATTTGCAAGGGTTTTCTCTCTGAAAAGCACTTCTTACAATTCGTGGGTAATTGGGGTATATATAGTGTGGGTAAAGGATTTTGTAAAGTAACACAACTTTTTGCCAAACAGACAGTTTTGCGAGTGCTCTACGAGTTGGCCCTTCTCGTGAAACACTGGCGAAATTCATAGCCTGGCGTGACTCTTCAGCTTCCAGTCATGTGCTCCACACGTGGCCTTTCACGGGTTGCTTCTCGCAAGCTACTCGTGAGCTAGTCGCGAATTCCACTAATTCATCTTTTGAAACTTGATTCTTCACAGATCTCTCACACTCATCCCTTACAAATAAACCCATATATATACAGGGAAAATGATAGAAGAAATTACAATTAAATTTGGCACAGAATTAAAGCCAACACAAGATAGTTGGAAATCACAACTTTACATCATTATTACTGCTTAGAATTCTTTTATTTATTAGTTTATTTCAAATTTGTTAAGATCTAAGATCAACAAATTTTTACATTTGTTGTTAGACTTACTCCTCCCACCACCCCCACCCCCCCCCCCCCCCCCCCAAAAATTTTAGATCAAATTAGTTTGTTGTTGGTTTTTTTTATTTTTATTTTTAATTATAAAAGGCCAAGAAATTTTTAAGAGGATTATATAATATTCAAGCTTATTATAGATGTGCTTTTAAAAATAAAATAAAATAAAACTTGTCACGTCCACAACATTTTCTCAAAGAATCTTATGTTTTAAGTTGTTACAAATTCTAATTTAAACCAACCATTGAAATTAAATTTTCCCCACCAATAACAACTGCATATAATTTGTTGTGAAAATATTTTGGACATAGTATTTCACCAAATATATATATATATATATATAGCAATAGAGTTTTCAAATTTTTATTTTAAGAGTCAAAATAAAAAATAAAAAAATATAAATAATTTTTTTTGCCAGTTGAACTTGGAGCCGCCCCTGGAATTAAGCCTATCCAAACAACTTAATTAATCCTATTGTAAATTTGTAATGGTTGCAAGCAGGCTGGTCGGCTTTGAAAAAAAGTTCAGAAAGTGTTTTTTTTTTTTTCTTTTCTTTGGGGGTGGTTAACTTGTTATTTATTGAAAAGTCAACAGTATGTAAGAGAGGTCATAGATTAGAGTATGATTTCGTAGAAAAAAAAAAAAAAAAATTTGTAAGAATCTAGCATGTCCAAATCATGGTATCATGTTCCTATTTTCTTGATTTTTTTTTTTTTTTTGTAATCTATATTCTTCTTGATATTTTAGCTAAGAAAATATTGCATTTAGATATTTTCATCCTGGAGACAAGTATGTATATATACTCACCTAATGGGCTTTGGTCCGGCCCTGGCTTAGCTCAGAGCCTTATATGTCCTTGGCATGTAACAACCACGTAATAGGGCTACAAATAACCCAAGCTCATCCAGTACTAAAAGTTCAGGTTTATATATTTAATCCTATTTTAAATATGAGCTAAGTTAAAGCTCATCATTAAATAGAATAGTTTGGCAGTTTGCAGGCGCATGCATATGTGTAGGTATAATTAAAAATAATCATAATTATATATTTTTTTTAAAAGAGAATCAAATTATACATAATATTAACCTATTAGTATATATATAAATTGCAAGTTTAAGATTAGTTTATTTACTTATCGAGTAAGCTCGAACTTGTTTACGAATTACCTAATTAACTTATCATTTTCTCTATTTATATCAAAATCATGACTAAAATGTTTTAATGCTTCATAAAAACATGGATTTTTAATACACAAATAGATTGTTGATAGCCTAAATTGGTTTAGAATTCAGATCCAACAAACTTATATAAGAATAATAATATGTATGCCTTTGACAGCAAGATCCATTCAACAACTAAATAAAATGACAAAAACAGTCTAATTTTAACTATAGAATGTAGATGCTGAAAATATCCGAATATAACATCAGCCTTAAAAGGAGGCCATGTTTAGTGTGGTTAAACGAGTCTCACTGAATTAATAGTCAACCTACACCATTCATTGGACAACAAACCAAAACAAAATTCCGAGCTTTATTATAAGCCTCACCAGCTTTATCCATTCCATCGTTATCCTCGTGACTGTGATGCTTCATGAATCCGTATAGAATAATGTCAAAAAGCACTCCAAGGTGAGGACAAAAGAGGACCTAAAGGTTGGAATTTTAAAATTGCATTCTCATTAGTGAGTCCTATACAGTGTATACACTTGGAAGACAGAGAGGCTTCTAGGCAGCTGTCTTTTTAAGACCTGTGTTTCTTCTATGATCATCTAGTATGTACCCTTTTTTTACACATTAGATAAGAGAGAATCTTTCTGGGTTTTGAAAGTTAAAAGAGAAATATTGCTCTTATCGCATTCCAAACTGAGTTTTTCTTTTTTTGAGAGAGAGAGAGAGAGAGAGAGAGAGAGAATTAAAAAAAAAATTAAAAATAATAAAAATAAAAATAAAAATAAAATAAAATAAAAAGTAGAAGAAGATGTTGGAGGGAAAAGCTATGATAGAAGACACAGACATGCCACTAAAGATGCAGATCCAAGCAATGGCCTCTGCTTCTCAAGCTTTAGATCATTATGATGTGGTTGACTGCAAATCCATAGCTGCACACATCAAAAAGGTACTATTTCTCTCTCACTCTCTCTCAATTACATAGAAAGAAAGTACTATCATTTATTGTCATATATTCCTTTTTATTCTTTGCTTGTTTCTTTCTTTTGCATGGGCATTGGCTAGTCCATGTTAACATGACATAACCTCGTTATGAAAGTCTCTTTTTTTTATTTTTTCTTGGTATCATTGGAATGGTTTTTTTTTTTTTTTTTTTTTTTTTTTTGTGTGTGCCATATATTTATAGTATATAGGAACAAAGAGGAGAAGAAGAAGAAATAAATGAGATGATGTGGAGATCTGTCTTTTTCTTTTTCTTTTTCTTTTTTTGAATTTTTGAAAGTTGATATCTACGGTTGTACAATTGGCAGGATTTTGACAAGAACTATGGGAGTGGATGGCAGTGCGTGGTGGGTAAAAATTTTGGGTGTTTCTTCACTCATGCTGAAGGATCCTTCATCTACTTTAAATTGGAGACTCTCAATTTCCTCATCTTCAAAGGGATTGCTTCCTCCTCCTCTCACTGAGGCTAAAGGCAGTTTGTCAACCAAGTTCAAGAGAAAGGCAGAAGATGGAGGAAAAAGTGCACCACATTTTTCTGATGGTACTTCTTCCAAAATTTGTGGTGTTGGTTGAAATGGAAGAAGATAAAGGAGCAAAAATTAAAAGTACAGAAATAAATGGGTTAAAATATTAGAAACTATCAAAAATAAATGTATCCATACACCCTGGGCATGGCCATGGCCATGGCCAAATGGGGAGAAGTTTGGAATTTCTCTTTGTTGAGGGCCTTGTAGTTGTGGTGCCATGTTGGGGTGTTTTGCTGTGTCCCATTTGTGTGCATATCTTGGCTTCCCTGATGTTTTTGCTCTTTAAATTATTTCACTTCCCTTATCTTCAATTCTGTCTTTGGTTGCTGAGAAGCCAATGAAAATGTAAATATATGTGTTGTAAAATAGGATAGTATTAAGGTTGAAATCGATCTTTGTGCTTTTCATTAGTATGTTAGAATCATCTGCATCTATCTAATGCAGGTGAGTTTAAATCTAGCAGTCAATTTGAAAGTTGAATGTTGGTTGGGTTGTGATAGCTGTGGTAAATATATATTATATACCAGATCTATTTAGCATAATGGCAATGACATGAAAGGTACCACAAAACTTGTAAATAGCGGCATTGACTTAATGCATAGGTTATAGTATCATCACCAGGTCCACCTCTAGTAAATTCTTGCAATTTTAATAAAGATATTTTGAAGCGCATATGGTCCATTTTCTAATCATGATAAGCTGCTTTCTTTTCTTAATAATATATAGAAGCAGGTTCTTTTAACTTGATATGTTAGGAAGTGATTTCATCCTTATCTATCTTTCCATATATATATATATATATATATACACAGGCTAATAGCTTGGCCCATGGTCTTGCAGCCTGGGCAAAGCTTAATAATGCCCATGGGTCAAGTCTTCAATCTCAGATTGGGTTTACTTTTCTCCTCATTGGAAGCAGATGAACTGGGCCGTAACAGCCTTTTGTGACTTTTATTTCTCTGTTGAATACAATCAGCTTACTAAAAAAAGACAACAAAATAGACAATTTCACTACAAGGACAAAATCACAAAGCAATAGCCACCAAGCCAATGCAGGAAAATAAATTGAAGATGTGAAATCTCTAGACTCATCATGCTGTGTCAATTTATATGGCAATCACAATATAAATTCATAGTTTAATTACTCTACAAATCCATATAAACAGTTGGACGCAGATGAATGATGATAATGGTAAATAAGTTTGAGCGGGGAGAATATAGCTAGCAACTTTCTATGACTGCATGACTGAAGTTAAAATATTCTAATGCTAGGGAATGAGAAAAATATGTCACTGCCATTTTTGATATGACAATTATTTTACTACAAAATGCTCGTGAAGAGAATAATGTTCAATACATCGACATCTAAATCAGTAATGATAGCAAAACAAAGCCAAAAAAACCAACTGCTCGTGCCCATGTACCTTCCTTAAAAGTCCAACCAGAGTTAAAAGAGGCTTGTTTTGAAAGTATGCTTCCAAGTTCATGACCACAAGGTCTGCCATTGCCTTGCAGGGCTTCCAGTCTCACTCCCCACGAGGCAGGAGGACTACATTTTCAAGCCCAAACAGTTGTTCAGGAACCTCTGGCTCATTTTCAAACACATCAAGCCCTGCCCCACCCAGCCGGCCTTCAAACAATGCAGAAACAAGTTGGGTTTCATCAGTAAGTGGACATTGTCCAATGCTGATGATAATGTCGTTTGGGCCCCCAATGCATCAATGATTTCACAGTTAACACTTAACAATGTGGCAGGTTTCATCTGAGAGATTGCATGCCAAAATGAGAATTTGACAATTTGAGGCAAAGTCAACAATAGTGGAATGGTATTTGTAATTTGGATATTGTTTTTCAGCTCTAGAGCAGTAACTGATGGGGCAACCAAATGCTTCAGCTCTCTTCGCAATTGCTAAACCAATCCAGCACAAGCCAACAATTCCAACTGATTGCCCACCGAACTGAAAAGGACAAACAAACGGATGAATAGAATGGAAAAAGAAACTTCCAGTACAGTAAGACTCTGTCTGTATGTACACAAGGGAAATAAAGATTAAAAAGAAATTTATTATTATCAAGAAAATTCAAGCTTAAAACACATACAGCTCAACAACCAATCCAAACCAAAAGACTAGGGAAATGAAGATAAAAAAGAAATTTATTATCAGGAAAATTCAAGTTTCAAACCACTTACAGCTCAACAACCAATCCAAACCAAAACACCCCCCCAGCCCTAAAGAAAAATTGGGAAAAAAAACTCACACACACACAAAATACACAAACCTTTGTTGTCAATTTGAAATCCCCTTTCTTCCATGCCCCAGTCCTCACAAAACAACCAGCCACACAAATCCTCAACACCACAATGTCAACCCTATTGCCATGTCTGCAACATCATCTGTTAACACATTGGGTGTATTTGTAACATGAATTCCCTATTCTTTACATTTCACCAAATCAATCTTGTCGAACCCCACGTTGTAAGCCAAAACAATCTACAATTTAGGCAAAGAATCAATAAGCTCAGCATCAGCACCATTCCATATGCTTGCTACTACTGCTTGTACTGAATTTGAGTCCTCTTTCACGAATTCAGTCAATGAAGTATAGTTCCTTAGTTTAAGTATTTTGAACTTTTTTTCAAGTTCTTGCTCAAGGTATTCATGCATTTATGCATCAGTCATCAAGATACCTATGGTCCATCAGAAAATGTGAAGGGGTGTTCATGGGTGTGGTTTGTGGAGAAGTATCCGGATGGGGTGGGATGCTTTTAACAAACACATCCAGTTTTAGGTTGGGGTGGGAAATAGAGTGAAATTTTGGATAGATCCGTGGAGTGGGGAACTTCCTCTTCATTTGGCTTATCCAGTCTTATACAATCTTGCTACTAACAGAGCTGCCTCTGTTGATTCTTTGCTGATAAGGCAAGGAGTGGGGGGCAGGAGAAGTTGGGATGTTCATTTTATTCGGGTTCCTAATGATTGGGAGATGGAGATGGAGACGATAGATGATTTCTTTCGATTCTTGGCTGCCAATTTACCTTCAGTGGATGAGGCTGATCATATGAGATGGAAGTTGACAAACAATGGAGATTTTAATATCTGCTGGTTTTATCATGAGTTATGTGGTTCCTCTTACGTTGTTTTTCCCTGGAAAGGTATTTGGAAGGTCAAGCCACCTAGGCGTGTCTCTTTTTTTGTTTGGACAGTCGCCTGGGATAGGATTCTCACGAGTGATAATTTGCAGAGTAGGGGTTTTGATTTTGTTAACTGGTGCATCATGTGTCGTTATTGTGGGGAGATAATAGATCATTTGTTGCTACATTGTGGGAAGGAAGGCCCATCGTTTGTGGTGTTTTGTCTTTAGAACTTTTGGGATTCCATGGGTTCTTTCAAGATCGGTTGCAGATTTCCTTTTTGGCTGGTAATATTGGTTGGAGAAGCACTCATCTAACATTTGGAATTTAGTTCTGTTGTGTTTGATGTGGTGTATCTAGACAGAATGTAACCGGCGGAGTTTTGAGGACTTGGATAGATCTGATGACCAGTTGCTTGCTTCCTTTACTGGTTCCCTTTTTTATTGGTCTAGGGGTTGGGGACTCACATCTAGTGAATCTCTCCCTTTGTTCCTTAACTCTCTTTTTCTTTGTAATTAGTTTCTTTTATCCATTTTTGCTTTTCTCTCTTTTTTATAATCTTTGATATGCTTTGTGCTTCTTTGCGTAAAGCAGTTTTTTGAATATACATCTTTCTTACTTATCAAAAAAAAAAAAAAAAAGTGAAGGACTACATGTTTCTATTAGGTTTCTGTGCTCAAGCTAAAATCAGGGGCTTATATGCTGTGACTTTACTTGATGGCATTAAAAATGCCATTGATGAAGAAGGCAGGTCTCGTTCAAATAAGTAACAAACATAACTGAAATAATGTTAGATATATGTAAATCTGAATGAGATTCTCTTTGGAAGCCAATAACGCATGCATGAGCTTAAAAGTGAGTTAAGAGCATAATGGTACTTCCATATATAGCTAAGAGCATATGCTCAATTAATTTCGTGTTTGGATATACTCAAGACTTATACTTTATCTAAAAACCAGACAACAAAATTATCACAATTTAAAGCAGTGGTGTCATTATTTTTTAATGAAAATTTCAAGCACAGATAATTGAGCTTTCGTACTGCCCTTAAGCTTCCTTCAAATTCTATCTGCATCAAAATTAGAAAGAAAAAGAATGCAAGACTGCGATCCAATTCAGATTTTTGCCAAACAAGTAACTGTATTTTTTTACCTTTCCTTGTATTTACTTTTCCCCAAATGTGAACACACTGAAGTTTTGTAAGACAGCATAGGTGACAAACTTGATGGCCTCAAGGTGCTCAAAATTCTGTCCATTGAAGACCCTGTAGACACCGCTTATGAGGGGGACAATCCAAAGTGAAATTTTCTCATTAATGATGCATTGGCCTCCAAAAAAATAAATATTGAGATCTTCACTGTTAGTAAAAGCTTGCTTAAGCACAAAGATCCAAAAGCTCAGCATTTTATGCTTCTAAAGTGAGGCACATTTAGGAGCTTTTTCCAGTTAGCTCAATGCACATTTTTCGGGGCTTTCTATAATAATAATGATATTAAATGCAGCTATCAGATCTGAATTTTGTTGATATACACCATGGATTTGTTATATAAAAGTCAATTTTATGGTATGATATCATACATCTAAGCCCACCCCTCCATGCCTTTACAAATTATAGAAAGTACAAATCTACTTGGGACCACACTCCATATACCACACATTCTCACCGAAGGAGACTCAAGCAAGAACAAGGTCACTAGGGAGGGCAATAAGTTCAAGTTATAGTTCACCTCCTCATGAGAGAGACTATAAATTTAAAAAAAATATACGAGGAAGATGATGAGGAGAGACTATAAATTTACAGGAAGTAGATGAGGAAGTCAATGAGGGTTACAAATCTTGTGATGACAATAATAATGGTCCCACACTTAATGAGAATAATGATTATATACTTTCAGGATTGCATTGCATTGCTTTTATTAGGCATAGAAATAATTACTTTACATTATAGTGCTTTTCAGCCTTTGCCTTTTGGGTATATTGTGATTCAACCATATACATAATGTCCTCATTTTTTATCATGGTTATCAAATATCATTGCATATTTTGTAAAGCACAAGAGAATTATATAGAATGTTATATTTCAATTTCATATTGTTAGTTGATCACTTGATGTTACATTATCCATTATTAATTAATTTCAAATTTTTTATAGTTAATAAGAATCTTTATTACAAAGAAATTAAATTATTTACAAGCTGCTCCCTAAATACACAGGTGGCGTACTATGGAAAGCCAAACAAATTAGCAAAACTTGCACAAACCCAAAAATCCACTAGGGGAGAAAGCGAACGACTGCTAATCGCAGTCTTTAATTAATTTCAAATTGATTATATTACTTTTTTTAAAATGTGCACTCCACTTCCATTAGGGGCGTGCTTGCGCTTTGCGCCTGGGCTCTAAAAGGCCTTTGCACTTAAATGCACCCCGGGATTTTACCAACATTGGATCCAATTCATACATAAAATTTCCAGTGAAGTTCATAAAAATAAAAAAAAAATTAAAAAAAAATTAAAAAAAAAAGGCACTAAAAAGAAAAGGGGAAAACCAAAGAACCTAAATTTTGAAGTTCATCAAACGAGAAGAACAATATAATATCAAACTATGAGTCCCATGCTCAAAATCTTGAAACATGCAACTGTTACATTAAATTTCATTTGCCTTTTATTAGAGAAATCCCAGCAAAACATAAATGTTTATATAAATATATATGGTGCCACTAAGCAAAAGATTGCCAACAAGTCATAACCACATACCTTCTTAATAATATCAAACTACCGGAGTTAAGAGTGGCTTCTTTAAAAAGTGCGCCTCCAAGTTCTTTATAACGAGGTCTGCCATTGCGTCAGTGGTTTCCACAGTGTCACTCCCCACATGAGGCATGAGAACTACATTTTCAAGCCCAAACAGTTGCTCAGGAACCTCTGGCTCGTTTTCAAAGACATCAAGCCCAGCCCCACCCAAACGGCCTTCAAGGAGTGCAGACACAAGTTCAGGTTCGTCAATATGCGAGCCTCGTCCAATGTTGATGAGAATGCCCTCTGGACCCAATGCATCAATGACTTCACGATTGATAATATGGTGGGTTTCTTCTGTCAGAGCACACGCAACAACAAGAATTTGACAACTGACAGCCAAGTCAATAATGTTCAAAAAGTACTTGTAATTTGTTTCTGGTTTCTCAGATCTAGAATAGTAACTGATAGGGCATCCAAATGCTTCAGCTCTCTTTGCAATTGCTGAACCAATCCTGCCCAACCCAACAATTCCAACTTGCATACCACTGAACTGAAAGAGAAACAAAAATAAATATATACATAATTTAGCAAGTAATTAAGAAAAACACAAGGAAAAAATAAAAGGTTGAAAGAGTAGATTCAAGTCACCATTCAAGTAAATGACACACTAAGCATTCTAGTACATCTAACACAAACTCATTTTCTACATCTTATTTTAATAATGTCTCTGTTGATTCATTTCTTGGAATCTAGTAAACTGTTCTAATATCACATTATCATGTTTGACAAGGGAGTGGCCTAGCAATTAAAGTCTTGATTTGGGGTGAGTTTTGAGTTCAAACCCTTGTGGTGACGATGTGGCGTTGATTTCTCTCAAGGACCATTGCTTCCCACCACCTAAAACCACTACATCCCCAGGCGAGACTGAGGCTAGACTATGGCTCAACCCAGCTAAAGGAGCGCTAGTGACCCCCTTACCATCTAAGACCCTCAGGCATTGGTTACTAAGTAGGAAACTAATGTGATCACACCTAGGTAGGCTTTCCAAAACTAGTCATCCCTTGCCCTATTTTCATCAACACAGACACATTAACAAGAATTAAATTACCTATTGTTGATAAGGCATACACCATTAGAATCGATTTTCATAGCTCCCATATTGTAACCACACTCTCTCTCTCTCTCTCTCTCTCTCAATTAACATAAAACTATGCTACATCATAAGAGAGAATTAAAAAATAAAATAAAATATAAAAAAAAAGGGTTCACACTACCTCATCCCTATCGAAGGTATATAGCTAACAATCAAATCCTGGAGATTAAATTCCACAAAATTTGGTAATTCCATTTATAATTAAAATCTTAATTATGGAACAATTAATTTAAGAGTATTAAACATTTTCATTCCTAAGTAACGAGATTGATGGAAAAGTTAGTCCTTGAAAATTGCAACAATTATGAAATATTAAGGGCAAATTGCAAATTACACCCCTAAAGTTTGGGATATTTGAATTTTATACCTTGAAATTTTAGAATTTGAATTTTACCTCCTGAAATTTTAGGTATTAGGATTTTACATCTGAGTTTCAGAATTTGAATTTTACCTCTAAATTTTAGAGGAGTTTACACCCTGAATTTGGGGTATAAATACAAACACCTCCAAATTAAGAGGTAAAATTCAAATTCTAATACATTAAGGTGTAATATTCGAACATCCCAAACTTCAAGGGGTAAAATTCAAATTTTGAAACTTTAGAGTGTAAAATCCAAACACCTCAAACTTTAGGAGTGTAATTTGCAATTTACCCAAATATTAAAGATTTCTATATCACACAGAATTCAATTTCATTGTTAAATGCCAATTGCTCATTAAAACTGAAACCATAATAAAACAATTAAAACCAAGAATGAATACATAAATAACAAGAAGTTTTAACCTTATTAGTCAATCTGAAATCGCCTTTGGGCCACAACCCACGTCTCACAAACCGGTCACACTCGCAAACCCTCCTCGTAACCGCCAACATCAACCCCATCGCCACGTCTGCAACATCATCCGTCAACACATCCGGCGTGTTTGTGACCCTAATCCCCTTTTCCTGACATTTCCTCAGATCGATCTTGTCCACCCCAACACTGTAACTCGAGACAATCTCCAGCTCTGGCAACGAGTCGATGAGCTCGGCGTCGGCGCCAATTTTGGTGTTTCCGACTACTGCTCTGATGGAATGGGAATTGTGCTTGAAAAAATCGGTTTTTGAGGAATAGGTCCAGAGCTTGACGAGGTTGAACCGATCTTTGAGTTGTTTTTCGAGGTAATCGGACATTGGGCTGGTCATTAGGACGGCAATGGAGTCCATTGGAAGTGAATTGTGGATTTGGGAATTAGGGTTAGGGTTTAACGTTTTGAGGGGGATTTGGGATTTGATTTTCGGTTAATATCTACAGTTGATGTTTGGTTGGCCGGTGGTTGGTAGTGGCTGTGAAAATGGCGAGGTAAAAATGATATTGCCAAAATTGCATTGAAAACATAATATGATACGGTAACAAATTATTATTTACCGTGAAGCAAATCAATGCGCTGATGCATTGGCTAAATTGGAAGCGACTTCTTTGTCTTCTTTTACTGTTTTTTTGTGTCCACCGCCTGTGGTGAATAATATTTTAACTTTTGACAAAGTAAATATGTGTTGTAATAGACTTGTTAATTCCTAAGTTTAATGATATTTTCTTGGTTTACCAAAAACAAAAATTTATTATTTTATAATATTTTTAAGAAAATTTACCGCATTTATTAAAAAAATAATAATAATAATATTATTATTATTATTATTATTATTATTATTATTATTTACTATATCAACAATTTGAAGGAAAAAAAATTGTGGCTTCAACAATTTCCGTTCATTATTTAAAGCATTCATGTAAAAATTTGTCTATTTTAATTTAAAAATCTACTTTCTTTTTATTTTTGGATATTTACTTTTCAAAATACTTTAAATCAAATTATCTATTTTGAGTTTTTAACTACATTTTATTAAAATATTAAAAGAGGAATGGGGAAAATAATTCTTTAATGTTGATTGAATTTCAACGTAATACATTGTAAGATATATACAAGATTCTCAAAATCTATAAGGTAGAGTTCTAGTGTCATGGATTACAGATGTTAATGAGAGATTTAAGAAGATAAAATTCTCCTTTGATGAGGTTGCTGAGATGAGCTATATTTCCTTACCACCAAGGTGGTGTGGTCCAGTGGTGTTAGGTGATGCACAAAGATGCGCCAAGGGTGAGGTCCCATGTTCGAGTCTGAATATGGACTTACGTGGGGTTGCCTTCCTTGGCAGCCTAGGATTGCTGGTGCCCCTCGTGGGGCTGGGGAAGTTATGGCTCACCGGTCCCCCTGCACCCCAGTAAGGCTCGGACCTTGGCGGGTAGGGTGCTACTATGATCACGTTCAGGTAGGATTGCCATAATAGTCGCCTCCTCTTACCCATTTTTTGTTCATAAAAAAAAAAAAAAAAAAAAAAAATAGAGATGAGCTATATTTCCTTAAATGAAGTGGTCTCTAAGTTGTCTATTTGATTAACTTAATCCCAACATATTTGCACTGCCATAAATACCAAATATATTGTTGTTACACGATTTATTCTTACTGATGTGAGAATTTTCCTTATCAGCACTCTTGCTGATATAGGAATTTCCCTTATCTGAATTTTCCTTATCAGCACTCTTGCTGATATAGGTCCAGAGCTTAATGAGGTTGAAGCGGTCTTTGAGTTGTGTTTCGAGGTAATCAAACATTGGGCTGGTCATTAGGACAGTAATGGAGTCCATTGGAAGTGAATTGTGGATTAGGGTTAGGGTTTAGGGTTTTAAAGGGGATTTGGGATTTGATTTTCTGTCAATATATACAGTTGGTGTTTGGTTTGACGGTGGTTGGTAGTGCTGTGAAAGTGGCAAGGTAAAAATGACATTGCCAAGATTGCACTGAGTGGACTGTTTGATTGGAAATTTTTAGTATAGTTATTTAGTTTTTAATATTGTAAAAATACATGTTTGAGTATTATAAAAATACGTGTGAAGTATTATTGTTGTTTAAATACTAAAAACTATTGTTTAAACACCGGTGCCAAAAAGCTGCTATAATATGACATAGTAACAAATTATTATTTTATAATTTTTTAAGAACAGTCGATGTTGCAAATTCTTATTAGTTCTTATTTGGACCCACTACTAAATCACATTTTTACTTACCAATATGTGCCAAGGGTGAGGTCTTATGTTCGAGTCCGAATATGGACTTACATGGGGTTGCCTTCCTTGGCAGCCTAGGATTGCTGGTACCCTTTGTGGGGTTGGGGAAGCTATGGCTCACGGGTCTCCCTGCACCCCAATAGGGCCCTGACCCTGGCGGGTAGGGTGCTACTATGGTTACGCCCAGGTAGGATTGCCACGTTAGTTCTCCCCCCCCCCCCCCCCCCCCTTTACCCATTTTTTGTTCATCAAAAAAAAAAAAAAGAGAGATGAGCTATATTTCCTTAAATGAAGTGGTCTCTAAGTTGTCTACTTGATTAACTTAATCCCAACATATTTGCACCGCCATAAATACCAGATATATTGTTGTTACACGATTTATTCTTACTTATGTGAGAATTTTCCTTATCAGCACTCTTGCTGATATAGGAATTTCCCTTATCTGAATTTTCCTTATCAGCACACTTGCTGATATAGGTCCAGAGCTTGATGAGGTTGAAGCGGTCTTTGAGTTGTGTTTCGAGGTAATCAGACATTGGGCTGGTCATTAGGACGATAATGGAGTCCATTGGAAGTGAATTGTGGATTTGGGAATTAGGGTTAGGGTTTAGGGTTTTTAGGGGGATTTGGGATTTGATTTTCTATCAATATATACAGTTGGTGTTTGGTTTGACGGTGGTTGGTAGTGCTGTGAAAGTGGCAAGGTAAAAATGACATTGCCAAGATTGCACTGAGTGGACCGTTTGATTGGAGATTTTTAGTATAGTTATTTAGTTTTTAGTATTATAAAAATACATGTTTGAGTGTTATAAAAATACGTGCGAAATATTATTGTTGTTTAAATATTGAAAACTATTGTTTAAACACTGGTACTAAAAAGCCGCTATAATATGACATAGTAACAAATTATTATTTTATAATATTTTTAAGAACAGTCGATGTTGCAAATTCTTATTAGTTTTTATTTGGACCCACTACTAAATCACATTTTTACTTACCAATAATTACCTACCACATTCATTAAAAAAAATAATAATAATAATCACCTATCACATTGACAGTTTGAAAAAAAAAATTGTGACTTTGACGATTTTCATCTATTATTTCTTGAGGTAAACTATATCTGACTTGATTATTACTAGGGTGATTAATAATTTTGAGTATTCATGTAAAAAATTTTGTCTATTTTAGTTTTAAAACCTACTTTCTTTCTATTTTTACATATTTATTTTTCAAAATACCTTAAATCAGATTATATATTTTAAGTTTTTAACAACATTTCGTTAAAATAACAAAAGAGGAATGCCGAAAATAATTCTTTAATGCTGATTGAATTTCAACGTGATACATTGTAAGATATATACAAGATTCTCAAAATCTATACAAGGTAGAGTTCTAGTGTCATGGGATTACATATGTTAATAAGAGATTTAACAAGATAGATTTTCCTTTGAAGAGATTGCTGAGATGAGCTATATTTCCTTAAATGAAGTGGTCTCTAAGTTGTCTATTTGATTAACTTAATCCCAAGATATCTTTGCACTGCCATAAATACCAGACATATTGTTGTTACACGATATATTTTTACTGATGTGAGAATTTTCCTTATCAGCACTCTTGCTGATATAGGAATTTCCCTTATCTAAATTTTCCTTAACAGTATGAACTAGTGAGGCCAGTTACTGGCAATTTTGTAAGTGTAAATCTCTCTTTCACAATATTTTTATAACAAATCCTAAGTGGTATTTTTTTTTTTTTTTGTGAAAATGTTATATCTATAATTTGTTATGAAAATATTATAAATGTAACACTTCTCTTTTTGCTCTACTTTATCAGTTTTTTATTTAAATGTACCCTCTATGTCGTTGAAATAGTTTCTGGAGCAGAAAATGATTTATATTGGAATTTGGAAGTAAATGCTAGCTCAGTTACTATAGGATTAGGTGAACCGTTTCAGGGCTCAAATCAAAACCATTTGCGTCTTAAATTAAGGGTTTACGTATAGGCAATTCTACAGGTAATAAAGTGGGATTTTGGGTAAATGCTAGTTAGTTTTTAATCAATAAACGCTCATATTATTTAACAAGAGAAAGTTATTGATTCATATTGAGGGGGCACCAAAGCAAAAATCTATGGACACAACTGTGAGGACATATGTGATTCACTTGTTAGGAACATATATCTAGGATCTATCCTTGAAATTGTTACATTATTGGTGGAAAAGTTTCTGCAATTGTTTTTATGAAAAACGCTGGTTTTTTTGGGATAGATAGTTAGATGGTTTAGTTAAAAAACATATAAATAAGTAAATAATATCTTGCATGGTGAGTCTGTTTGTTGCATTTTCTTGTACGCACAAGAGACCAACACGAAAGCAGTTGAATGCTTCATTTGGAGGGCATATATGTTTCATTCAATGTTGTGTCAATTATCTATAATCCTCTACCTTCATTATCCATATTTGCCATGCTTGATAGAAATTCAGTAAGACACAATTAATGCTAACTGTCAAGGATTCAAGGTTAGATTTCATATGCAATTTACAAAGATTTATTAGTTTGGATTACTTACATATCATATAAGATTGAGTGGGTGATCTGAATGATAGAGATTGGTTTTCTTCTTTCCTCTCAAAATGTCTAAGAGTAGTTCTCCATAACTAAATACATCAGCTTTTGTTCAGACAATACCATTCATAACATATTCCAAAACTGTCAGACAATACATCAGCTTTTGTTGGAATAAGAAATTATAAAATAAAATAAAATAAAAAAATGTTAAAACTATTTCCTAGCATGTGATTTTGTTTTTGTAAGACTGGGTTGTTACCAAACGCCTAAAATCCTTTCCTAGCTTGAAACTAGATGCTAAAAACTAGGTTTTTGAAAAATACATTAAACCATTTCCTAGTATGACATTCAAAACCAACGGCTTAAGTGATTATTGCTCAACCCAAATTAACTAACACTTTAAGTGGTTATAGTTGACCCCAAATTGATGCCTTAAGTGCTAATTGTTCACTCTGAGCCCCTTGAGCGGTAATCATTCACCATGAGTCAACATTTTATGTGGTTTGAACTCACACAATCACATTCTGCATCATATCTCTATGATTATGAGTTTGATTTGACCATGAAATGTGGTATTTTCTTGTAGCATCGATGTTCACTTTCATTAAGTCTGTCATTAGGGCATATGTAGACACCCAATTTTGCAAACAATCAAAACCATTTATTTTAGTCCACGCAACACTAAAAATTGTAAAATAGTCATTTCACACGGGTGAAAAATTCAATGATTGATCTAACATCAAAATCCTCATCAGATCAAGTCATCATAAGACTAAAGGTTAAAATGGTATTTGAGTCAAAAGGCAAAGTTGTTGGAAAATTTAGATCCCAGTTAATAGAATTAACAAGTTTTAAACCCCAGTTGTTAATTAGATTTATTATGAACAAAACTTGTTAAAACAAACAAACATCAATATCATATCAATAATGAATGCAGCGGAAAAGTAAATAAAACAAGATATGATGACCCAGGAAAACCAATGAAACCAACCAGTTTCGCAGTAAAAAACCTGTGGAGAAACCTTCCTGAAAAGTAATCCACTATAGTAAAGATAAGTTTTAGATCTAGTACAAAACCTTTATCCCTAGACTCTATAATCCCCGTAGATGAACTCACAGTAGAAACTTTCTACCTCTCTAGAACCTCTAAACTCTTCAATATATGAACGCCACCCTTTAATGATGCATGAATCCTAATACGTGACTAATCAATTGCACGGATCCCAGTACGCGACTTAATCACCAACTAGAAGAAGATGTTGGTTGCAAAATTCTTCACTTCATCAACAATGAAGATCAAGAAACACTTGGTTACAAAACCCTAAGGCGCAAAAATGCAGTAGCTTCTTTCATAGAGAATAAGGCATCGGTCACCTTTTACATATGTTCTCCTTGTATTCTCTTATATGATGGCCTCTAAAATAAGCATTATATAGGTCTAGGGTTGTGAGAAAAGAAACCCTACACAAATACATAAACCTGTCCCAAAAATCAAATCTGAAAATTCTAATTTTCGTAACCTCAATAGATAGTATCTGTCGAGTCTTACTAAACTTCGATAGATAGTTATGAGTCGAGGAGGTGTCGAGGGGATAGGAACTTTCTTGATCGATCCACCAGCTGTCGAGAAGGCGTCAAGATTGTGATAACAATCAACTGAAGAGCTCGATAGATAGCCTAGCTGTCGGGAGGTGTCGAGCAGCTGTCAAGCTATTTGTTTGCAAGTGTCGAGCTATCTGTCCAGCTTTATTGAACACATTTTCTTCACTTATTTCTTGATCCAATCTTCATGGCTTTAATACTAGACTTGAATAACATGTTCCTTGAAGTATTAAACACATCCTAGATCTACCCAATTATAAGTAAAGTGCGTTTTGTCAAAGGATTATCCTAACACAAACTCTTAAAATACTTTGCAAGAAGAGAGTTTATAGCAAGTAGACTTTAACAACCTGTAATTCTGAAACACTTTAAATAAAACACATCAAGGCATCTTTGTGTGAAACAGAATTAATAGATTGCATAAAAAAATAAGAAACATGTGTATAAAAAAAGAAAAGAAACGACACATGTAAAGGAAGGTGAAGAAGACATACATCATATATATATATATATATATTAAAGATAAGTACAATGTATGTAAACATGGTCACAAGACTCAAGGTACGAGAAGAAGGAAGTAAGCACTCCTTCTAACAAGATGAAACACAACTCCCCCTTATAGAGGCATGTATTTCTCCCCCTAACATTTAGAATCTTAAAGAAAGAAACCACAAAGTCTCCACAATTTCTCCCCCTTGTTGTCATGATTGATAAAGGGTACAAGAAACTAAAAAGTTTCACCCGAGAAATATAAAAATGATCAAGGATGATCAAGGAGGCACAAGAAATCCATAAAAATGCATGAATGTAATGAAACAAGATGATATGAATGACAAGATAATAGACAGATGCAAAACATGTGAAAAACAAATCTCTCAACAAGAAAAATGTTAAGCACATAGATCCCAAAAACACACACACACACACACTAAACAAGTCTAACCAATTTTATATTTCAAAAATAAGTCAAGACAGTTTAGTGAGCATACATTAACATATGTAAAACCTTGTGATGGCCAAATCACATTGTACCTACACATGTATTAAGAGTAACAAAGAATATTGCGTGTTGTATGTGAAAAACATCGCAAGATTGTATAAGTGTATACATGTTATGACGATTTGAGATATGAGAAAATCACTTTAACTCACACACAATCATAACTATTTGATAGGGACTATCACCTTCGAGATATATCCTATAACTCCCACATCTCCTAGAATACACGCTTACAATTATATTTAAAACATTTTTTTTTATCTTTTTACTTTTTATTTTTCTTTGCATATTTTCTTTTTAAGCATATTATGCATGGGCATATAAGATATAGAAAAGAAATTCCCAATGATATTTGACATTCTAATTTTGCTATGCCAAAGCATACAAATGTCATTGACATCACACTTTTGCTATGCTAAAACATACAAATATCTTATCGTGATTGGCAGGCAACAGTAGTGAGATGGTTATTTATGCCTTTCTCTTAGAATTTTCTAATCCTACTTGTCAAAAAGAGTGATACGAGTGTTAAGTATAAGAGATCACTTAACCTTACTCATCACAAACACGAACCATAAAGCTCACTCGTTTAGTTATGCATAGAGATGCTCATCTAAACTACAAAAGATACAAAATTTAAAAAATTTTGTTTCAATGGCCATCCAAGGTACACAAGTACCAATGTACACAAAACACACACTGTTTTTGTATTTTTCTGATTTTTCCTTTTTATTTTTATTTTGAAAACAAAACAAAATAAAAACTAAACTGAAAACTAACCAAACAAAAATATGTTAAACAAATGAAAGCATGAAAGAAAGATGCATATGCATGAAGGCATGATAGAAAGATGCAGATGCATGAAAGCATGATTCCAAAAATAGATAAGAAATCAAGCAAAAAGAGTCCTACTTTAGATAGAAAGAATTAAACCAGAGGACAAACAAAAAAGAAATCAAGCAAAACTAAACTGAAAACTAATCAAACAAAAATATGTTAAACAAATGAAAGCATGAAAGAAAGATGCATATGCATGAAGGCATGATAGAAAGATGCAGATGCATGAAAGCATGATTCCAAAAACAGATAAGAAATCAAGCAAAAAGAGTCATACTTTAGATAGAAAGAATTAAACCAGAGGACAAACAGAAAAGACAATTAAGTTTTAGGCTCCTTTCTCACCCACACAGCACGAGTCTTTGGCCGTGAAGATGAAAAGGCACGTGTCCTAGTATGTCTACTAAAGGACATAGAAGAATTAAAATTCTCCTCCATGACAATGGGGGTCAAGGATCACACTCAGGAAATTAATCCAATCAGAGTAAACCTATCCTGATACCACTTGTTGGAAAATTTAGACCCAGTTGATAGAATTAACAAGTTTTAAACCCAAGTTGTTAATTAGATTTATTATGAACAAAATGTGTTAAAACAAACAAACATCAATATCATGTCAATAATAAATGCAGTGGAAAAGTAAATAATACAAGATATGATGACTAAAGAAAACTAATGAAACCAACCAATTTCACAGTAAAAAACCTGAGGGGAAACCTTTCCGAAAAGCAATCCACTACAGTAAAGAGAAGTTTCAGATCTAGTACAAAATCTTTGTCCCTAGACTCTACAATCCACGTAGATGAACTCATAGCAGAAACCTTCTACCGCTTCAGAACCTCTGAACTCTTCAATATATGAACGCCACCCTTTGATGATGCACGAATCTCAATACGTAACTAACCAATTACACGGATCCCAGTACGCGACTTAATCACCAACTAGAAGAAAATGTTGGTTGCAAAGTTCTTCACTTCATCAATAATGAAGATAAAAAAGTACTTGGTTACAAAACCCTAAAGCGCAAAGACGCAATAGCTTCTTTCAGAGAGAATAAGGCATCGGTCACCTTTTGCATATGTTCTCCTTGTATTCTCTTATGTGACAGCTTCTAAAATAAGCCTTATATAGGTTTAGGGTTGTGAGAAAAGAAACCCTACACAAATATATAAGCCTGATCCAAAAATCAGATCTAAAAATTCTAATTTCCGTAACCTCAATAGATACCTTGATAGATAGTATCTGTCGAACCTCATTAAATCTTGATGGATAGCTAGGTGTCAAGGGGACAAGAGCTTTCTCGATCGATCCACCAGCTGTCGACAAGGTGTCAAGATTGTGATAACAATCAACTAAAGAGCTCAATAGATAGCCTAGCTGTCAGGAGGTGTCGAGCAACTGTTGAGCTATCTGTTCAGCTTTATTGAATACCTTTTCTTCACTTGTTTCTTGGTGCAATCTTCATGGCTTTAATACTAAACTTGAACAACATGTTCCTTGAAGTATTAAACACATCCTAAATCTACCCAATTATAAGTAAAGTGTGTTTTGTCAAAAGATTAGCTAATTACATAAAATATGTCCTTAACAAAAGTTTTGACCAAGGTACCACAATTGTATAATACAAAATATTTAATCATTCATAATTTCTTTTTCACACAACCGTAAATAATTACTTGAAAATTTTGGCAAGAAAGATAATATTGATTAAGTTATGGTATCATTGTATTTTCATCATAGAATAAGAGTGTCAAGTTCATATGGCGCCATTTTTCCTACTTAACAATAGGAATGCCTTCACCATAAGTCTACACCATTTTTTTCTCTTTTAGAATTGTGTCAAAAAAAAATTTTTATCTCATTTCTCCTAAAATTATCACTAACATTTTTTATGAATTCCAAAAAACATTTCTAAAAACACATTCGTTTTTCTTCAATCTCAAATTCCTTAGATTTTTTTTTTTTTTTTTTTTTTTGAAAACCATATTCCTTAGATTTCAATAAACATAAAACAATTTCACAAAATATAATAAACATATAGTATCACATAATTTATCACAAAATTGCAAATGTAATGAGTTAGTATCCACATTTCAAGACAATGTTGCATAACATTATTCACGTATCAATGAATCAAAATCATGTTTGGATGGACATTATTATTTTTTTCTTTTCGAATTCTCCATCCACCAAATTGTTTAGATTAAACATATAGTAAAAGAAACTCCACAAAAGATATAAGTAATTATATCTACTAATATAACTACTTAGATTTTTTCTTTAAAAACATAATATCATACCACATTATAAAATTTCATGAACAATAATTTGTTTATCCATTTTGAAGCATGAATATCAACCTTTAAGATTGTTGAAAATATTTTAGTGAATAAACAAATTTTGATACAAGAAAAAATATCCCCAATAATTAGCAATGATATAAAATAAAAAGAAGTTTAGAATAGTCTCACAATACTATAAAATCACGTTACAAAAGCGTTGTCCTTAAAGGTTGATTCATGCCAGTTGGAGCAAAACTCAGTACAACTGGTTCTCTTGGCCAGACAATCCCCTAAGATTAGACTATTGCATCAACTTTCATGATGGACGCACTTCCACTCACGAATTTTCAAGAACGACCCTCTATTGTCTTTCCTTAAAACAAATATATATTGTAGAAAAATATGTGGGAGAGAAAAAGAATAGAAATTATATTTATGAATATAGAGTAGTCAAAAGACTTATAGGAAAGGGTGTAGTGATGGGTATTAGATAGACTACTCATAACAATAATAACTGATGATGCTCGAGATCGTCAGTCGAGTTCGTCAGACGGAGAAGAATTTTCGGCCTTCAGAGATGGTCACCGGTGTGGTGCCTGCCACAACACCTCCGATGCCAAAGTCAGTGTATAAAACTTTCTTTAGAGCAAATCAATGTAAAGTAAGGCAAAAAATGAAAAGAAACTTCTTGTTGCTAGTCTGTGTGTATGTACCTTTCTCTTGGCAAGGTATGGGTATTTATATATATTCTTCTAAGGGTTCTAGTCGTTGGAGCAATTATGGAGATCTTTAATGCTCCTTCTTGTAACGTCCGGAGTAATGTGCTATCAATATCCTCCAACGGATTTGTGCAGTTGTCCTTGTAACTGTTTTGGGCTTGATTGTCTGCATTGAATATCCTGGATACCTTCGTCAGCAACACTTGTATCTGGTTCTCTTAACCAGAAGCTAGTTTCGTCAACACTGGTGGCATCGTCCATACGAAGTGGGCTCGTCGGTCCCGTCAGTTGCCCCCCGATTCTGTGTTCGTCATTTAAATGACGAATATAGAATACGAAGAGATTTCAGTCTATGAGTGTCGTTTGGGATTTCGTTCCGCATTAAATGAGTAGTGGCGGCGCTTCGTAAATCGTGGCCTACATGGCACGTGCTGAGGGGTGGAGCTTAATGCTTTGATGGGTGAGACTATTGGACTTCCCGCTGTTTTTTTTGCAGTTTTCCCAAGACCTTTGTTTAAAAGCTTTTTCCTTGTTCACTTTCTTCAAAATTTCTCCAATCATTTGCTCTGGTTTTCTCTTCCGGCGATCTTTTTCTGTGATTTTTCTGGTGGTGGTGGTGCTTCCTTGGCTGTTCGCCTTCTTTAAGGTATGCACATTTTTCTTTCAGCTTTTATGTTAGCTTTCCTTGCCTTGTTGTTGCATCTGATTTCTTTTTCCTTTTTGCTTGCTTCTAAAATTCATGGGGGTTTAGCTTGCTGTTGTGTTTTTCTTTTCTGGGTTTCATGGTTGATTACTCTGAGGTTAGGGTAGCTTGTCCATCAATTTCCTTTCTTTTTGCTCGCCTAGGAGGATCTTTAGGGGTTTCTTCTGACATTAAGGATTTTGTTTTTGGGGGTAACTGCCTTAGTGTTGCATTGGCTGATTTGTTGCCTTTGCTTCGTCAGTCTTTAAATTGGTTTGTGAACGAGGTTGGAGAGCGAATAGGCATGTCTGAAGTTAGGTCGAGCGAGCTTGAGACTGGGTTGTCGTCCAGCGGCGGCCCAGCAGAGGAGGATACCGCCGTCTCCAGCCCTCGAGAGGTTAGGGCTTTTTATGCCCAGGGAGAGGAGTGTGGGTTGGATGCTGAAACCTTGGCGAGATTTAGGGACAGGTTTCAATTCCCGGCTCGGGTTAGGGTCCGTTTGCCCAGTGAGGAGGACCGGGCATGTCATTTCTTCCCAGGTGAAGTATGCTTCTATGAGGCTGCTTTTACCTGCGGATTGAGATTTCCCGTCCATCCATTTCTGATGGAGTTGCTGGATTATTTTGGTATCGCGCCTGGGCAACTTATGCCCAATTCGTGGAGGATTTTGATCAGCTGTATGGGGATTTGGCTGGCTGCCAATGACGGGGATATGCTCAGGATTGATGAGCTAGCTTATTTGTATCGTTTGAAAGCGTCAAAGGAGCATGGGTATTACGAACTAGTGCCTTGGGAGAGGAGGGCTAGGCTCATCAAGAAATTACCTTCGTCGTTCAGGTATTGGAAATCCAGATTCTTCTATGTGTCTGGAGACGATTTTGAGACACCCTCGGATGATTTTTGGGGTGATCTCCCGAGGTTACGTCGTCGGTGGGAAACCCCGACTTTAGGTGCGTCAATATTTCTTCTTCGTTTCTTGAATTAAGTCGTGCTTACATTCGCTGCTGTTAACACCTTCAAACCCCTTTTTTTTTTCTTTTCTTTTTTTTTTTTTTAGCAAAAAGGCGCCCAAAACTTAAGAGCAGGTATAGAGGGCGTGTGGAGAAAGCCATTGAGTACGCGCAAACGATCGAGAGTTGGGACGACCTCGTTGATCCCAGGACTCTTGCGTTCTATTGCCTTGGGCCTGAGCCCTCTGCATTTGTTTTGGAAACTGTTGAAAGAGAAGGAAAAAAGAGTAAGTACCATCCTCGTCAGTACTTTTATCCTTACCTTTGTTTTCCAAGTAATAGCTTCGTCAGTATCGTTATCCTTCCCTTTCTTGTGTATTTACTTTTGCTCTCTTTCTTACAGAAATGACGTCCAAGTTTAATAAGGACATGTACGCCAAGATGAGGGCGAAGAAGGACGAGCCTTTGTCTAACATCGGCAAGAAGGCCGTGAGGGTGAGGGGCGCTTCAGTCACTCCGCAAGTCACCGTCACTCCTCTCGTCTCCGGCACTGAGACGACGAGGACTGCTTCCCCATCTACTTCCGTGGAAGAGCTTCCGACGCCTGTTTCTAAAAGGCCTCGTCTGACGGAGGTGGAAAAGGAGAAAGGGGAGGCTTGTCCTTCTTCCATCTGGGGAGATGAGAGGTTGGCGGTTGAACGAGCTCACAGCCTCGTGACTGCTGACGACTTAAAGATTTTCTCTGGAGTCCCTTTTAGCAAGGTGGCTGGTGGGCAAGTCCACAAGCTCGTCCAAGTAAAACACTTCTTCCTCTATTTTTTTTTTTTTTTTTTTTTTTTTTTTTTTTTTTTACTGAAAGTTTAAATAACAGGTTCTGGGGGAGAGCATGCATATCGCTTCGGAATATCTCATTTAGGAGGCTAAGCTAGCGTCCCTTTTGTCGAGGGTTCAAGCCTTGGAGGGCGAAAATTCTAAACTGAAGAAAAGCCTTATCGATTCTATGGACGAAGCCACAACTTTGAAGGAGAAGGTTAAGGCCTTGGGTGACGACCTTAATGTGGAGCGTCAGTTGCATGTAGAGAAGGACGAGCAACTTCAGAATGCGAGGGAGTCACTCAAAACCATCGCGGCTCGGTCTGTTGAAGCATTCCAAACCACTAAGGAGTACAACACCGTGCTCTTCAGTTGGTATTTCAAAGGCTTTGAGCTTCTCCGACGGTATATGGCCAAGCATCCGACTGGTGTTGACATCGGGAACCTGGACCTGGAGGATGTGGACAAAGAAATGGCTGCTGACGAAGCTGCTCTCTCCTTGACTTCAGCTAGTGATGTTCCAGAGGATGCTCCAATTGACGATGCTGCTGCTGGTGGTGCCCCTCCCGAAGATTGAACCTGCTGTTAAAACTTCTTGTGTTGCCCGTCCTGTTTTGGGCATTTGTTTATCTTTTTTTTTTTTTTTTTTTTTTTTTTTTTTTTTTTTTTATATCTTTTTGGAGAACAATATTTATTTTGGGAACAAAATTTTTAGCCCAGTGTTTATGGGCCTTTAGTTGTAGAAACAATGGTAATTTGCCTGCCAGCTTCAGGCTTTTAATTTTACTCATTCGGTACTTACTTGCATTTGGTTATGTTTGCCATATCTATCGTCTTGATTGCATACTAGTCGTCAGTTGTGAGTTTCCTTCGAGGTTTCAATCCTGCTGTAGCCTTTTGTCTTGATCCCCTTGGCATATGCTTATTTGTCGGAGGGGAACCTCGTTACTTAGCTAATTTTAGCTTTTGTTAACTTTCTTTATTGATAACTCACATCCGTCTACGCGGAGTCTGGTTGCTCGGCAATTTTTGGCTTTCAGTAACTTACATCCGTCGAGGCGGAATCTTGTTACTCAGCCATCTTTAACTTCGCTCGTTCGTCAGTAACTTACATCCGTCGAAGCGGAATCTTGTTACTTAGCCATTTTTGGCACTAGCTTCGTTTGTTCGTCAGTAACTTACATCCGTCGAAGCGGAATCTTGTTACTTAGCCATTTTTGGCTTTAGTTTCTTTTGTTCGTCAGTAACTTACATCCGTCGAAGCGGAATCTTGTTACTTAGCCATTTTTGGCTTTAGTTTCTTTTGTTCGTCAGTAACTTACATCCGTCGAAGCGGAATCTTGTTACTTAGCCATTTTTGGCTTTAGTTTCTTTTGTTCGTCAGTAACTTACATCCGTCGAAGCGGAATCTTGTTACTTAGCCATTTTTGGCTATATTCGCAAATTTGTTCTGGATTGAGCCTGTTTGCACAAAGAGATTAGCTGAATAATTCATTTATTGATTGATAATGATGCATATATCATTCTATTACAAATTACTGATGGTATTTCTTCAAATGTTCGATGTTCCATGGCCTCGGGAGTTTTTCTCCGTCCATGGTCTCCAAGTGATAGCTCCCTTGTCTGGAGTAGTGAATGACTTTGTATGGCCCTTCCCACGAGGGGCCGAGCTTTCCTTGAGCTGGGTCCTTGGTTGCCTGGGTCACCTTGCGCAGGACGAGGTCTCCTATGTTGAATCGCCTGAGTTTCACCCTTCTGTTGTAGTAATCAGTCATTTTCTTCTGGTATTCAGACATCTTGTTGAAGGCTCTGTCTCGAACTTCGTCAAGACAATCCAGATCTACTCGCAGGAGGTCGTCATTGTCTTTTTGGTTAAAGGCTTCCCTCCTGGTGCTGGTTAACCCTACTTCAACTGGGATAACTGCTTCTGTGCCGTAGGTAAGCTTGAAGGGGGTTTCTCCTGTCGGGGTTCTAGCCGTGGTCCGGTAGGCCCACAAGACGTTGGGCAGCTCGTCCGGCCATGCACCCTTTGCCTCGTCCAGTCTGGTTTTTATGATCTTGAGTAACGTGCGGTTTGTCACCTCCGTCTGTCCATTCGCCTGCGGATGGCCTGGTGACGAGAACTGGTTCCTGATGCCCAAACCTGAGTAGAAATCCTTGAAAGCCTGGCTATCGAACTGTCGTCCGTTGTCTGATATGATCGTCCGCGGGATCCCGAACCTGCAGACAATATTCTTCCATACGAACCCCTGTATCCTAGCCTCGGTGATGGTTGCCAATGCATCTGCTTCAACCCATTTAGTAAAATAATCAATAGCAACAAGTAGGAATTTTACCTGACCTTTGCCTTGAGGCAGCGGACCGACGATGTCAATGCCCCATTGTGCGAACGGCCAGGGAGATGTTATCGTCGTTAGCTTTTCTGACGGTAATCGTTGAATGTTCCCAAACCTCTGACATTTGTCACATCTCTGGACGAACTTTGTGGCGTCGTTTTGCATTGTTGGCCAGAAGTAACCTGCACGCATGATTTTTCTTACCAGGGATCTTGGTCCTGCGTGATCTCCGCAAATTCCTTCATGAACTTCTCTGAGGATGTATTCCGCTTCTTTTTCATCAACGCACCTCAGGTAGGGCATGGAGAAACCTCTTTTGTACTGAGTATCATTGAGAATTGTGAACCTGGTGGATCTCTTTTTGATCTTTCGGGCTTCATGTCCATCCTGGGGTAAGTGGCCATCTTGGAGGAAGGAGATGATAGGTGTCATCCAACAGCTTACGTCCTGGACTGTGAATGTCATGGCCTCTTCTATGCTGGGGCTTCCCTGTATTTCCATCATCAGGTCTATCCTTGGTTCTTCTTCCCCTGACGAGGCTATTTTTGAGACTTCGTCGGCGGCCACGTTCTGATTCCTTGGGATCTGGATGAATTCCACTTTTTCAAACTCTTGAGTTAGATGTTTCGTCAGTCTGAGGTATCTCTGCATTCTTTCTTCTTTTGCTTCGTATTCTCCTTTGATTTGCCCAATCACTAACTTTGAGTCGTTCTGGACTAGTAGATTTCTGGCCCCGAGTTCTTTCCCTAGCCTCAAGCCTGTTAGGATTCCCTCATATTCGGCCTCGTTGTTGGTGGCTGGGAATTTCAGTTGAACCCCATATCTTAATATCTCGCCGTCAGGAGCGGTTATGACGACCCCTACTCCCCCTCTTTTCTTTGTTGACGATCCGTCAGTCTTCACTATCCATATCTCGCTTATGCTGGCAGGGTGTTCATCCGGATAAGTATACTCGGCGATGAAGTCTGCCAGGGCTTGTGCTTTGATGGCTGTCCTTGGGTGGTACTCCACGTCGAATTGGTTGAGTTCAATCGCCCATTGGACCATTCTGCCCGCTGCTTCAGGCTTGCTCATAGACTTCTTGATGGGTTGATCCGTCATTACTAAGATCGGGTGTGCCTGGAAGTATGGTCTGAGCTTGCGCGATGCTACTATTAATGCAAACGTGATCTTCTCAATCTTTGGGTATCTGGATTCAGCTCCTTGGAAAGCTTGGCTGACATAGTAAACCGGAAGCTGTTTTCCATCTTCTTCTCGGATCAAAGCGGAGCTGACGGCTGTAGACGAGACTGCCAAGTATAAGTACAAGTTTTCGCCTTCTTTGGACGGGCTCAGGAGGGGTGGATTACTAAGGTAACGCTTGAGCTCCTGGAACGCCGCTTCACACTCGTCGGTCCATTCAAAAGCTTGCTTCAGGGTCTTAAAGAACGGTAAGCACTTATCAGTGGCTCTAGACACAAACCTGTTCAAGGCTGCGATCCGGCCTGTGAGCTTCTGGACTTCCTTGACGGTCTTAGGTGAGGTCATGTTGATTATTGCTTGCACTTTCTCAGGGTTTGCTTCTATCCCCCTCTGGGATACCATGAATCCAAGGAACTTCCCCGAGGCAACACCAAAGGCACACTTACCAGGATTCAGCTTCATTTTGTATTGCTTGAGGGTCTCGAATGTCTCTTTGAGGTCGTCCAGATGTGCAAGCTCTTCCCTGCTCTTGACGAGCATATCGTCCACGTATACTTCCATGTTTTTTCCTATCTGCTTGGCGAACATTCTATTCACTAACCTCTGATAAGTTGCCCCTGCGTTCTTTAGCCCAAAAGGCATCACCTTATAACAGTAGAGCCCCTGGCTGGTGATGAAGGCAGTTTTCTCCTGGTCTTCGTCAGCCATCTTGATTTGGTTGTATCCTGAGAATGCATCCATGAATGTTAACAGTTTGTGCCCGGCAGTGGAATCCACGAGCTGGTCTATCCTTGGGAGGGGGAAGCTGTCTTTTGGGCAGGCCTTGTTCAGATCCGTGAAATCCACACACATTCTCCATTTCCCGCTTGCCTTTTTTACTAAGACGACGTTGGCGAGCCATTCTGGGTAGTATACTTCCCTGATGAAACCTGCAGTCAAGAGTTTACTCACTTCGTCTGTGATTGCTTGGTCTCTCTCGGGTGCAAATGTCCTTCGTTTTTGTTTGACGGGCTTTCTCTCCGGGTTCACATTCAGCCTGTGCTGTATGACCCCTGGGGATATACCTGGCATGTCGTCGTGACTCCAGGCAAAGACGTCTAGGTTGTCTCTGAGAAACTGAATGAGCCTCGTCTTCATTTCAGGACTCAAGGTCGTCCCTATCCTGGTTGTCTTCGTCGCTTCCCCTTTGATGAGTTCTACTGCTTCCAGGGCCTCCACCTTTTCTCCTTCCTTTTCTTCTATTATCCACGTGTGATTCTCTTTAGCTGCTAAAACAGCTTGGTAGCATTCTCGAGCTAACACTTGGTCTCCCTTGACTTCTCCAACACCGTTTTCTGTTGGGAATTTTACCTTCAAGCAGTAGGTGGATGTGGATGCCCTCCACTTATTAAGTGCTTGTCTTCCAATGATGACGTTATAGGATGAGGGACAATCTACCACCAAAAAATCTATCTGACGAGTTAATTGTTGTGGGTACGTTCCCACTGTTACTGTGAGTGTTACTATTCCTCTGGGATACACTCTGTCGCCGCTGAAGCTGACGAGGGGGGAGTCGAAGGGACGAAGTCTTTTGGGATCAAGCTTCAACTGTTGAAATGCGGGAAAATAGATAATATCGGCAGAGCTACCATTATCCACGAGGATCCTCTTGGTGTTGAACCCTTCTATGGTGAGCATTATGACCAAGGGGTCATTGTGTGGTTGCTTCACCCCTCTAGCATCATTCTCGTTAAAGGTCATATCTTGGTCAGTTCGTCTGTACTTTGACGAGGGTGCCATGTGGACGCTGTTTATTTGCCGTTGATATGTTTTCTTGAGTGACTTGAATGATCCCCCTGTGACGGGCCCTCCTGTGATCGTCTGTATCTCCCCGACCACATTTTGCGGAGGTTGGGATTGATGATCATTGCCCCTGGACGAGGGCTCATGTCGGCCTTTGTTCTCATCTCGGGGTTTATTGTAGTCTCCCTTCTTTACAAATTTCTGCAACTTTCCCCTTCGTATCAATTCTTCTATTTGTTCTTTGAGGTCCCTACAATCTTCTGTATAGTGGCCATGATCTTTATGGAATCGGCAGTACTTGCTCTTGTCACGGACGTTTGGGGACGAATGTAGTGGTCGTGGCCACCTAAGGTAATGCTCGTCTTTGATCTGCGTGAAAATTTTGTCAACAGGCATAATAAGAGGAGTGAATTTTACCGTTCTAGGGTTTTTATTGTCTTTTCTCCTAGATCCGTCATTGGCTCGACGATCCTGTCTGTCCCTCTTCTGTCCCCTGCGGTCATCCTCTCTTCTTCCCCTGTCCCCTGGTCTATCCCCGTCCCTGATGGCAGCTAGCGCGTCTTCAGCGTTCATATATTTCTGCGCCTTAAGAAGCATTTCAGCCATCGTCTTCGGGGGATTCTTCGCGAGTGAAGTGACGAGTTCCCTAGTTCTCAGTCCTGCTTTGAAGGTCGTCAGCTGCACTTTGTCATCAGCCTCGTCTACCTCCAGTGTTTCCCTTGTGAAACGCTTTACATATGACCTCAGCGTTTCCTTTTCTCCTTGTCTGATGGTAAGCAAATGGTCGGCGGTCCTCTTTGGTCGTTGTCCCCCAATAAAGTGACGTAGGAAGGCGCTGCTCAACTGCTCGAATGTATCAATGGACGATGTTGGCAACTTTGTGAACCATTCTCGAGCAGCTCCCCTGAGAGTGGTGGGGAAGGAACGACATAATATCTCATCTGGAGGCTGTTGAAGCCCCAAGGTTGTTTTGAAGGTATTCAAATGATCTTGAGGATCCTTCAGCCCATCGAAAGGCTCGAGCTGTGGTAACCGGAATTTGGACAGAACTGGGCAGTCAAGGACTGTTGTTGTGAATGGTGAGTCCGTTGCTCGGACCATTCGATCCACACTTCGTTCCGTTTTCTCCTTGATGGCATTCCTAAGTTCGTCCATTTCTCTCCTTATCTCTCTCAGCATATCTGAGTTTTGTTTGGTCGGAGTGGTGGGCCTCCTCGGATCACTTCTTCTATGACTATCCCCTTCACCTTCCTGACTTCCTTTGGACCTATTTTCCTCTTGTTGGAGCCGTAGCTTCATCTCCTGGTTCTGTCTGGTCAATTCTTCTACTGTGGCTGCAAGAGCTTGGATTTGCTGGGCTAAGGCTGCAGAATCTTGATTGGACTCCATCTGAAGAGTATAATTGATCGGGAACTACAATCTCGAATGTAAATACGAAAAATCTCGTTCCCACAGAAGGCGCCAAACTGATGATGCTCGAGATCGTCAGTCGAGTTCGTCAGACGGAGAAGAATCTTCGGCCTTCAGAGATGGTCACCGGTGTGGTGCCTGCCACAACACCTCCGATGCCAAAGTCAGTGTATAAAACTTTCTTTAGAGCAAATCAATGTAAAGTAAGGCAAAAAATGAAAAGAAACTTCTTGTTGCTAGTCTGTGTGTATGTACCTTTCTCTTGGCAAGGTATGGGTATTTATATATATTCTTCTAAGGGTTCTAGTCGTTGGAGCAATTATGGAGATCTTTAATGCTCCTTCTTGTAACGTCCGGAGTAATGTGCTATCAATATCCTCCAACGGATTTGTTTTTGGCTTGATTGTCTGCATTGAATATCCTGGATACCTTCGTCAGCAACACTTGTATCTGGTTCTCTTAACCAGAAGCTAGTTTCGTCAACACTGGTGGCATCGTCCATACGAAGTGGGCTCGTCGGTCCCGTCAATAACATATAGTTATTGGTAACTAATAACCCATAAAAGCCTAACGGCTATATTATCCATTATTGCCCAACGACTATTTTTCTCATAATTGCCAACGGCTATTTTACTCATAAATTCCTAACGGCGAGATAATAAATATTAATTAAAGTGTTCAGAACACACACCCACAATAGCAGAAAATTGTAGTTTTCTCCCTATTAAGCTATTGACTTAAGGCCTTCTTATGTATCTATTGCACCTTGCAAAGTTTGCTGTAATTTCTAATATTCACCTCATAAAATAAGAGGTTATAATCTAAAATAAAAAAGAAGGTTAAACAAGGTTCCCTTTTCTTGTTGTTATTTCTCTAAGCTCATTCTCATTCTTAGCTACAATCTTAAGAGTGTTATAGGCTCTCTCTCTCTCTCTCTCTCTCTCTCTCTCTCTCTCTCTCTCTCTCTCTCTCTCTCTCTCTCTCTCTCTCTGCAAACAACAAGAATATTTGAAGACAATAGATCACCTTGTCTAGATGCCTCTTGTGGAAGAGAAAAAGCCTTTGGGCTCAACAATTATTACTACAAAATAAGATGCAGTAGTGATGCATATCATAATCAATCTAATCTAGTTAAATCAGTTAACTGACACAAGCATTATTAATTCTTCTGATTACTTTTAGCAATAAGAATTAAAGTTAAACGTCATCAGATATAGGCATATAAGTATATAATCCTAATTAAAAATTGTAAGAAATCATTGAACCATACAAGCTTGTAAAGTCACAATAAAGTATAGCCCCTATCACAAAGGCATGTATATACATACTAGATTTTCATACATAACTCGAGTATTTTAGTATTTATCTAGCATCCAATTTTGAAATTGTGACATTATTTACTGAATAAATTTTTGACTTATTTTCAGAAACATCTAACTCTTTCGTGATTGTGTTGATAAAAAATGCAGGTTGTTTCGGAGTAGATAGTTGAATAGTTTCATTTGCAAGAAAAGAAACAACATCTAGCATAGTGGGTCTATCTGTTGCCTGATCTTGTACGCATAAGAGACCAACATGAATGCATCTCAATACCTCAAATGGAATGAATGACTCATCTAGTATTGTTGGGTCTGTAAGCTCTAAACCTTTACCTTCATTTGATAACTGCCATGCCTGATACAAGCCCAATTATTCATAAATGTTAGGTATTAAGTTCAAAATTCCATGCACACGATAAGAAGGGTTAAGAGGGAAACTTACATATCCTATAAGGTTGAGTGGATACTCAGAGTGATAGCAACTATTGTTTTTCTTGCCACTGATGATTTCTAATAGTAGAACTCCAAAACTGAATACATCAATTTTTACTGAAACAACACCATTCATTGCGTACTCTGGGGACATATAACCACTGAAATAATAATTGACAATAAAATTTAGTGTACGAACAAGCACATGTATTCACTTACACACACTCACAAATAGAATTCAATTTTGCATGCTTGAATGGAAATGCATACTTACTATGTTCCAACAACTCTATTTGTGTTTTCTTCTGATCCTTTCAACCCAAATATTTTTGCCATGCCAAAATCAGATATTTTCGGATTCATCTCCTTATCAAGCAAAATGTTGCTTGCTTTTAAATCTCGGTGAATTATTGTTAGCCTTGAATATTTGTGGAGATAAACAAGTCCTTGAGCAATGCCTTCAATGATGTTGAAGCGTTTTTTCCAATTTAATAAATACTTTTTAGTTGAATCTGACTCATAGTAGAAAATAATAGCATGAAAATGATAAGTATATTAGTATATTAATTGACTTAGAATAAAAGAAAACAAAAATATTATCATATAAGCAAATTTTCATAGTAATGAACACATGGCCTACCGAAGAGGAAGAAATCTAAACTTTTGTTGGGCATGTACTCATATATTAGTATATTTTCTTCTTCTTGAATACAAAATCCTAAAAGTCGGACAAGGTTAATGTGTTGGAGTTTGGCAATGAGAGCAGTTTCATTCTTGAACTCTAGCAATCCTTGTCTAGAGCTTCTCGAGAGTCTCTTAATTGCTATTTCTTTCCCATCAGGTAATTTACCCTGAAAATATATTGTGTCAGTCACATTTTACTCACATTACCTTAAATCAATCTCCAATAACATTTTTTTTTTTTTTGATAAGTAAAATTTTTTATTGATATCAAAAAGGAACACCCTAGTACACAGGGAGTGTACAAGAGGTCGACAAATCAAATACAAAAATTGCAAGAATTTAGGAAATCAATAAAAGAAGGGAATGATTGTTTTTGCAAAGTAAACAACCAAAACAATAAAGTTCTAAGAAAGGAAAGCTTGAGGTCTGGAATGGATCTCTCAATATCTTTAAAACATTTACTATTTCTCTCCCTCCAAAGACACCACATTAAGCAATAAGGAATAATGAACCATATATAACCATTTCAATGACGACCAAACCTACCTTGCCAACACCCTAACAACCCCAAAACAATATGTGGCATAACCCAAGTTACCCCAAATAAACCCAAAACCATAGACTGCAAATTCATGGCAATAGGACAATGAAGGAAGAGATTGTCAACTGATTTACCATTACTCTTGCACATGTAGCACCAATCCAAAATCCAAACCTTCCTTTTTCGTAAATTATTAGTCATAAAAAATTTCCCTAAAGCAGTAGTCCAAACAAAGAAAACTACTCGAGAGGAAATCTTCTGCTTCCAAATACTTCTCCAAGAAAAACCATTGATAAGGGCCCACTAAAAATCTATATTAATTATTAACCATGAACCCCATATCTTTGCTAGGTAACCAACACATCTTATCCTCACCAAACCCTCTTATTGAAGAACCGTATATGGTTTCCATGAAGCCTGACATAGCCTCTAATTCTCGAGCATGCACACCCCTAAAGAAGCTCACATCCAACAAGGGAGACAACGGATTACCTTGTCCTAACCCTCTGGAGCTACCAAAATATCCACAAGGAGATCCATTAATCAAAATTGAGAAACGGACTATAGATAGACAATAAAAAATCCACTGTCTTCAGTTAGCAGAGAAACTACTTCTTTCTAACATCTGCAAAAGAAAACTCCAGTTTAAATGGTTAAAAGCCCTCTCAACATCCAGTTTACAAATCAACCCCAGCACCCTAGTCTTCAATCTATTGTCAAGGCATTCATTAGCAATAAGAACCGGGTTAAGGATCTGTCTGTTCCTCACAAAAGCATTCTGAGATGCTGAGATTAAATCCCCCATAACTGTGCGGAGTCAGTTGGCCAAGACTTTAGCAATAATTTTATAAACCCCTCCAACAAGACTAATGGCTAAAAATCCCTAATCCCACTTGCTGCATTTTTTTTAGGGATGAGAATAAAAGTTGCGTTTAAACTTTTCTTAGATTGACTTGTTACAAAAAAAATAATGAAATACGGCCATAAGATTAGGTTTGACAATCCCCTAGCAAGCTTGGAAAAAGGCCATTGGGAAGCCATCTAATCCAGGAGATTTATTACCATTAAAATTCTGTATGACAAAAATTTCTACCTTTTTAAAAGGTCTTTTTAACCAATCCGCATTATCGCCAGATATCATTGGAAAAACAATCTCCATTTACATTATTTGATTTTCTATCAAAATTCTATCTAGCACGCAGTATGAGGGTCAAGTGCAAATTAATTGGTCAAACTGGATTAGCTAACTTGACTAGGTCTTAAGTTTAAATGTTGAGCCTAACAAAAAAATAAAGAGATGGAATAGGTTAATTTAAGGTTGTAGATAGATCTAGCAAATTAAATTGGACCAGGATCCAATAACCCATCCAAACCGGAACGAAAAGATAGGGTGGGTGTAATAGAAATTGTAATCGATTTTAGTCTGATTAGTTTCCGACTATAGTACCCAAACTAACCTGACCGTTTCATTATGACCTCATCATAAAATTTTAAACTTAAATTTTTTATCGACTCATTTTCAATATATCTTCGTACATTAACAATACATTAAATTTGCATGTAGTTTTGGTGTTGGCGTGTGAGTGTATTCCCTTATCTCATCCCCCTTCCCCTATATGTGTGTGTGTGTGTTTCTCAAAAAAAAAAAAAAAAAACAATACATTAAATTTTATATATTGTGAAAAAAAATACTAACGATATTATTCGCCAATTTGACTAGCAATTATCAAACAATTGTTATTAGTGTCAGATCTGTTACCTCATTGAGTTTTTTTTTTTTTTTTTTTTTTTTTTTTTTTTTTTTTTTTTTTTTTTTTTTGCGCACATCTTTTTAATTATCGATTTTTTATTTACATAAAATGTTAAAATTTTATTTTTAGAGTTGTATATATTGTATGTGTGGTGCCCTGCACTAGCTAATTAGCAACTTAAATTAAACCAGGAGCCTTAATAATTAGTAATGGAGGGTTAAACCTTAATTACCATAGACCATTCAACTAAGTTTAAAACTTTATATATATATATATATATATAGGCGAAAACCACATTTTCATCCCTACATTTTTAGGCGATTCCACTTTGGTCCTTATATTTTATTTTCACCGTTTTTAGTCCCTATTTAGAAAAACGTCATCTATTTTAGTCCTTTCCGTCAGTGCCCTAACGGAAAATCCTAGGTGGCAGACGGAACTATTAAAATAATAATAAAAATTTTTATTTTGACATTAAAAAATGCCACGTCAGCATTTAAATTAAAAAAATTAATTTATTAATTTTAACTAAATAAAAAAATATTAAAAACAGAATTAAAAACCAAAAATCACATGAAATGAGATCTAAGTGTGTCTTGAACAAGAACAACAAGAACACAAACTCAAATCTT
The DNA here is from genome assembly GCA_023736055.1 of Quercus glauca. NCBI lineage: Eukaryota > Viridiplantae > Streptophyta > Magnoliopsida > Fagales > Fagaceae > Quercus > Quercus glauca. The sequence continues at coordinate 24,015,148 of CM043319.1, read as the reverse complement.
AGAACACAAACCCAGAAATTAAAAAAAAAAAAAAAAAAAAAAAAAAAAAAAAAAAAAAACTGAAATTTCATCATCAACAACAGCCACAACAGATCCAAAACTCTCAGATTCAACACCTCCAGAACTCACACTTCGACCCCAACAACACCCACGATGATTTCTTGGAGCAAATGTTCTCTACCATCCCATCGTGTTCTTAGCCTGACCTCAACCCAAAAACCCCATTGGACCTCAAGCCCAGAGACCTCTCCGACGAAACGCCACCGTCTAACCCTGACAACAATGTTCCTTACCAGTTCAACCATGACTCTTCCACCCTCACTTCCAAGCTCCGTAACCACCAGATTTTCGGCGCTACTAAGTCCTCCGCCACAGCTACCGCCACTGCCATCATGCTCCAGCAGCAACTCTTCATGTCTCGCGGTGCTGACGCAAGAGCTGGCGAGTCTGGTCTGATTCAGATGCCGCTTTCTTTGGGTGCCTCTGACGACGTCGTTGATGGGTCCTTGTCTTTCAAAACTCAGATCTAAGTTTTGGATCTGTTTGGTTTATTATATTTAATGAATTGTTATGGTTTTTTTTGTGTGATTTTAGAATTATTTGTTCAATTTAGTAAATTTAAGTTATTGATTGTTGATTTTGTTAGGTTTGGATGATGATGATGAGCAGTTTGTTGTTGGGGATTCTTTAATTCTAAAAGATCTTGGTCGGGTTCAGCAAAAGAAAATAAATTTTAGAGTTTTCCTCTTTTTGAATTTTTTTTCTGTTGTTTTTGTTTATTTGGACAGTAGAAAGGTTTCACCTAAACTTAGACAGAAACGATCCTTCACGGTTGTTTGGTTCTTGAGAAAAGCAAAAGAAAACGAAATTTCAGTTTTGGAGTTTTTTTTTTTTTTTTTTTAATTTCTGGGTTTGTGTTCTAAGATTTGAGTTTGTGATCTTGTTGTTCTTGTTCAAGACACACTTAGATCTCAATTCATGTGATTTTTGGTTTTTAATTCTGTTTTTAATATTTTTTTATTTAGTTAAAATTAATAAATTAATTTTTTTAATTTAAATGCTAACGTGGCATTTTTTAATGCCAAAATAAAATTTATTATTATTATTTTAATAGTTCTGTCTGCCACCTAAGATTTTCCGTTAAGGCACTGACGGAAAGGACTAAAATAGATGGCGTTTTTCTAAATAGGGACTAAAAACGGTGAAAATAAAATATAAGGACCAAAGTGAGAATCGCCTGAAAATATAGGGACGAAAATGTGGTTTTCACCTATATATATATATATATATATATAGTTAATCTTGTAATTAGCTACTTAAGGGAAGGGTATTTTAGTAACTTCGTAGAGAGGTGAACCAATAAGCTTAAGGCACTTTGCCCAATCCTTAAGAGAACACTTGTTTTCCTTACCATGCATGTGAGACATGCAGCAAGCCACAAATTCAAGTGAGAAACTTCCCTAGCCGGCCAAACAAACCAAAATTCCTACCTCGTTTTGTTTTCATTTCTCACATAGAACTAGAAAGAGCTAGAAAGCTCAAGCTCTCTCCCTCTCTACACATACGGTTACAGCAGCGAAAAGGGGAAAGTTTCTTCACTTTCTTCTCAAGTTTTTGCTTAAAGATTCTTGCTATCATGAGGTTAGTTTCCAATCCCTCAAGACCTTTGGTAGACGTTATAGGTTAAAATTCTATTAAAAAAAAAGTGAAAAAAAAAGTTTTATGAGACAGAACAGTGCGAAGAACTAACCTTATAAACTGGTCCAAAACCTCCCTCTCCTAATTTATTTTCAGTTGAGAAATTACTTGTAGCATCATAAATGCTTTTGATGCTGAATGTTTGCAATCCATCTTGCCCATCTTTGCTCTGTTTCTTCACTTTGTCATGTACATTGCAAGATATTGCATTACCTCCAAGTTCCATTACGAGCATCTTTTGTCTCTTTTTTCTCTCCCCTAATTAACATCAAAGCAAAATATAACTTAAAAAATATGTTGCTAATTGTATAAAAGAAAATTTGTGGTGGGAGCATCGATTACCTTCGACTTTTTGTTTTTTCCATTTTGAATGACATAAGAAGCACAACAAGGCAATAATAATTCCCCCAACTGTCACAATAAGCCATATCCACCACCTATTTGCCGACCTTTTTTTTGAATTATCTGCATCTGGACAACCAAAATTATAATGTTCTACTAGCAATAGCATTTTCTTATCATTTAATATGCTCGAAGATGCTGGGACTACTTGTTCTTTAGAAAAATAAATAATAAGATTGATAAAATTCATTTTCTCGTCCTTCACCTATACGGGCTTCAAATCTTTTAAGTGTCTTCTCTTTGTTTTTATATATTTTTTTTTAAGTAAGGACTCTTTATCCATAACTTTAAACAACACATAGTTTTAATAATTGAAACTCTTATTTAGATACTTTGTAGGTGGATGACTGCAACAAGGATATTTAGTAAGCCAAAGCGAGTGTAACTTTAGGACCAACGGGTGAAACTAACAAAGTATCATAAGCCATTTAATTATTGTTTGATCTCATAATATAGTGTCATATAAATTTTTGAGATCTTCTAATTTTACACATTATTATTGTAAGGCTAATCTATACATAAACTATTCAATAGAATGGTGGCATATCATAATTGTTTAAATGATTGAAAATATGATTTAATAAATAAAAAAACTAAAAAATATCTTATGATAAAATATATAATCATAAGATAAATGTCTAATTCTAATATTTTTAAAAAAAAATTAGTATGATATTAAATTAGTAATAGGAGAAGGGGGGTTGGATTTGGCAGGAATGATTACCTAAAATTACGCTTTTAACTATACTGATGGGCGGCTCGCTCTTCAGTGGGACGAGAAGGGGTGTGAATGGATATATAAGACTATCCCCGAATAGCTCGTTTGCATCAAGTATGCTCTGCTTGTCCGCACCGAATAAATCGGCAATTTTAGAGACGTCATCCCCCCAAGCAATCATATATGTAAGCAAGTACTTGAAGCCACTTGCCGTCTGATTGGGCGAGGGACAAGCGCACCTGAGTGGGACATTTACATTCACGCCCACGCCCAGATTCTCAGCTGGATAAGGGTTTTCACGCATCAAGGCCTGGCAAGTGGTGAGGCCCTGGTACGTGTCGTTGGCGATGCTGAAATAGCCTTCGGACGGCAGCACCTGGTATGAGCTGTTGTGCTGGTAGTACTCACCCAAACATGAACAATTGACAGGGATGATGGTCTGGGTGTCGGTGGGGATGATCTGGGAGGCTGTGAAGTTGTTGATTTCGGCGAAAAAGGAAATATTAGCGCCCAAGAGTTGACCGATGGACAGTGGAGAACCGTAAACAGGAGTGGATCGGAACGTGAGGTAGGATTGGCAACTGGTTCCGACGCCGTTGCATTTAAACCCATTCGTGATGTTTAGGTCTTGGTTGCAGTCGGTCGTGTAGTGACTCACGTAAGGTTGTTGGGCTTTTGATGGATGTTGTTGCAGCAACACGACCAACAACAAAATGGAGCAAATGTAATATAAATTATATTTCATCATCGCTATTAAGTTAACAAATGGATATGCAATACAATTGTGCTGAGTTGAAGATGAAGATGAAGATGGATAGAGGATTGCACAGTGGGTAAACTATTGCGGGAGACCATCAGACTGCGGCTGCCAACTTAGACTTTTGGGTCTTAACCGAATTAACAATTTTTTTATTGCGGGAGGCTGTCAGGCTGCAGCTCATACCTTAGACTTTTGGGTCTTAACGTAGCCGCGTAGGTTTAGGTCACAAATCATTTCACAATTTTGACATAAAAAATTCTGAGCGGTAGCTCATGACTTAGACATCATTACTTTTAGTAATAATTTGTGGTACTATATAATTTTTTTTCTCCTTAATTTTAATCTTGAGTTGTCCTTTTGTCTCTAATTTTTAAGTTTTGTTAGTTTCATAATGAGTTAAATTAATTTTTTGAAAAATATTAAATAAAGTGGGATTAAAGAAAATCATAATAAAGTATTAGATTTGGTTATTGATAATAACAAAAATAAAATTTGGGTTTTCTTGTATATAAACAAACATGCCATGAAGCTTCCAAGAAGCACCGTTCCCAAGTCCTACTAAGTACTACCTACCAACTTGATAGCACATTGCAATGTTTATGACTTTTATACTTCCAAGAGTCTCATAGTCATCTCACTTAATCAATTTGAAAAATTCTCCAGAGTCCAGATGCAAGCTCTAAACTTTGAAGTTTTGAAGAACTAAGAAAGAAAGCTTCTGCGCCCACACGTGATAGCACATTCCAAGTCCGTTTGGCATTAGTTTTAGCTTTTATATTTTATGTACATCTTTTTAAAACTTAATGTTTTTTCACTTTTTTTAATTTTTTTTAAAGTACAAGTATACTAAAACACATTTTCAGTAAATAGTTAGATAAGTTGTTACCAGATAATAGCTTAAAAGTACAATATTATCTTAATTTTGGTAGGTATTATCACATATATTTTTTATTTATTCCCACACCTGAGAGTTTGCAAGTTTTCTATAAAATATACTCATTACGTGTATTTTTCTCTTATAGTAGATCTAAACTAATGAGCTAAGCATGCAAACATCAAGCCAAGAGAATTTAAGGGTAAAATCAATTGAGAAGTGGGTTTTGAAGAATTCAATGAGTCTAAGATCTATTGATACATGAAAATAAAGAGAAAAATTCGTTTGAGCCAAAGATAGAAAAAATCCTAGCATGAAAATATTCTAACAAGTTTTGGTATTTTGGCCATATCTTTTCACTCCAGTATCATATCGACTTGATTCTTATGGCAACAAAAAGAGAACTTGAAGATCTAAAACTTTGTAGTTTACCAAAACTTCAGATTTTGCTGTATTAAAGGCCAAAACCGACCTGAAAATTGGCCCACTGTTGAAAAACGAGAATTAACATTTTATATTTTCCTTTTTGGGAAGCATGTGTTTTAGGGTTTTGAATGTTATAAATATTAAAGGAATAAAAGGGGGAACAACGTTTTTTGGTTGCTGGGAAACCTTATTTTTCATCAATTTTTAACAGTTTTATTTTCTATGGAAACTTAAGAACCTAAGCTAGGGTTAGGGGTGAGTCCCCATTGTCGTAAGTTGTCCGCTATTCAATCCAAGCAGTTCTATTTTTATAATTGTTTTATTTGATTTATATTTAATTTCTAATTCTTTCATAAGTCTATTTTTCAATCTTCTTATTGCTAGAATAGGGTCTTATAATCTCTGATAATAGCTTAATTTTACATATTTATATCATTATTAGAAAGAATTATCATACTTATTTTGAGTTAATTCAGGAATTTTATATTTGGTTTTGGAATAATACTGAATAATCAATTTTATGCTTAATTGAATTTTAATGCGTGAATTTGTCTTTTGTAGGAGAATGAAATTAAATGAGCAGATTTGTGCAAAGAAGAAGACTAATGGACTTTACTTTACAAGGGCCATAATGAAGTCAAAGTAGGCCAACCCAAGGAAATTTGAGTCCAATTGGAGCAAGAAATCAAAGGAAATTTAACTTAAAGGGCTACATCTTTGTATTTTGGGCATAAATTTCGGCTCAAATGTCGAATCAAGATGATTCAAGTTGGGCTGGAAAGTTAACTTAAAGGGCTACATCTTTGTAGTTTACCAAAAGTCCGAATTCGGAAGTTAAATAGGCCAAAAACATCGGTTAAGTGAAGCCTAAAAACATGAGATTTTCTCCAAACGGGAATTCAACTTGTAATAGGATTCTTTAATTTATTTAAAGGCTCAATGGGGCAAAATTAAGAGGGGGGCTATTGTAGAAGATAATTTAGGTTTTTTTAAAGTTTATTTACAGTTTTTAGAGTTTTATTTGTGTTATGGGTTGCTAGAAGCCTTGTTAAGGCAAGGGGTGAAACCCCACAGTTTATTGGTATGTCTTAACAATTATTTTATGGTTTTAATGCTTATGTTATTATGATTTTTTTATTGATTTACTCATCTAGAAAAGTTTTTAGTTTTGTATAATTCTTTGATTTATCGTTGACTCCGGGCACGTTAAATGCTTAGTATTCCCTGCAAACTAATTCACTAGTTTTGTTTTGCCCAAAATCAACTAATTTTATAAAACTATCTTAGACAATTAATTCTTAAATTCTTATTGTTAAATCATCCAACTAAGATCATCTTTCGTATGAATTTTACTTGAGTTATAAAATAAATATTGTTAAGACTACCAATAGATGCGTTGTTTGTGGATTCCTAAACGTTAGTACCTTAATATGTTGTTATTTTCTCTCAATTTAACTTACCTTTACTAAACCATCAAAAAACTCTTCAATTAAACTTTATTATTTTAGTTTTATTCTCCTGTGGTTTGCTAATCAATTCCCTTTTTCCTTTGGATTCGACCTCGGACTTACCGAGTTATTATTTCGTGACAATTCTGCACTTGGGAGCATTATTTAAGTCACAGAAATCTCTCTAGTAAAACGTGGTAATCTTATTAGATATTACTTTTGCCATAGTATTGCCTCTAGGGTATGCAATGTTCTTCAGTTTTTCTAGCAAAATTATTATTTTATAGACTAAATTGTTGGAACAATTGATGAATATAATCAACCAAAGAGAGTTCTATTAATAAAGCTTATTTCTAAATGTTCCAATAAGATAATTTATGTGTTTACTTATCCGATTGTGTACTAAATTGGATTGTTAGTGAATGCTTAACAATATTGGTGGACAAACCCTAACGCCCTAGTGATTTTAATTACTGAATTTACCAAACTTTATTTTCCTAAGTTTCAATCATATTTTTCTACATATTATTGGTGCTTTTGATGTGTTCTTGTTTTCCTTTTCTAGGTGGAATGACAACCTTAGCTACATTACAATTTCCATTACAAAATTAGACGACATTAATTTTTGGCGCCATTGTTGAGGAAAAGGTGCAAAGCAAGGAGCACAAGAGGAATAGGATTGCTGGTATTGAGTTCTTCAAACTTGGTAAACTCGTTCCTTTCTTTTTAATTTTGTGATATGCAAAATAGATATAGGGACGAATACGGTAGATTTGTAAAGAGACTCGATACGGATTCCGAAGCTCTCTTTATAAATTTGTTTGATTCATCCAGTTCATCTAATTCTTTGAGTACATATTCACCATGAATGAAGATGAGTTGCCCATTAAATCTTTACATGATTACTTGAACCCAACGTGTAATAGTGCGCCATCTTGCATTATGTTTCTAGCCAATGTGCAAAGCTTTGATTTTAAACCAAGAATGATTCCACTTCTTCCCACCTTTCATGGTATGGAGAATGAGATTTCTTATGTGCACATTAGAGAATTTGAAGAGGTGGTGGCTACCTTCCGTAATTAAGTAGGAGCAATAGATACTATTAGACCAAAATTCTTTCCTTTTTCCTTGAAAGAGAGAGCAAAATGTTGGTTGTATTCATTGAGACCTAGGTTGATTGGGACATGGGGTGAGATGACTCATGAATTTTTCAAGAAATATTTTCCTGAACATAAAAAATAAAAAAATAAAAAGGCACTCTCAAAAGACAAATTTCAACCTTTTACAAAAAGAAAGTGAGACTTTGTACCAAGCTTTGGAAACATTTAAAGACCTTTTGAATTTATGTCATCACCATGGTTATGAGAGTTGGTGCATTGTGAGCTATTTTTATGAGGGACTTACCAATAGAGAGCACCAATTTGTTGAAATGATGTGTAATAGGGAATTTTTGCAAAAAGGCCCTGATGAGGCCATAGAGTATTTGAATGACCTAATAGAAAAAACCCACACTTGGACTGGACCCAATAGTGTTGAGAGTATCAATCGGTCTAGGCCCAATGCCGGCCTCCACTCCTTCCAGTGGAGGAATTTACCAATTGAAAGAAGAAGATAGTTTGAAAGCCCAAATTGTTAGTTTGATAAGAGAGATAGATGCTTTAAAATTGAAAGGGGTTGTTGGCAACAGACAAGTTTATTAAAGTGAGATTCATGAAGAGTGCAAAATTTGCCATGACATTGGGCATCCTACCAAGGATTGCCCAATCTTGCCTAGTATGGTAGGAATGTATGAAGAACATTGTGGGGCCATTAGTAATTATAATAGGCCTTATTCACCCTACCCTAAGACTTGTAATCCAACTTGGCGGAATCATCCTAACTTTAGTTGGAAAAATGAGACTCACTCTTCAACACAATCACAAATGCCACAAAGGAATTTTTCCCAATCACTTCCTACACCACATGCATCACATTCACATCCATCTAATTCACTTGAGAATACCATTCATGAATTCATAGAGGCTCAAAGAAAGATAAATCAAAAGCATGATACATTGCTCACCCAACATGCTAAAGATAATAGGGAGATAAAGAGTCATATTTCTAAGTTGACTAGTTCTCTAACTATAAATGAGAAAGGGAAATTTCCATCCCAACCTCAAAATCCTCAAGGTCAACATATGGCTCAATGTTCTGAAAAGAATAATTCACATCTTGAGCAAGCCGATGCTATTACTACTCAAAGCAGAAAAATGTAGATATTCCAATGGTGACTCAAGAGCCTAAGGAAGAAGACACAAGTAGTAATGATATTGACTTGCCCAATGTTGATGAAATTTTTAAGAGACCAGTTGCTATACCATTTCCTCAAGCTTTAAAATCTTCAAGTAAATTGGACTCTAGCCCTGAAATTTTGGAAAACCTTAGGCAAGTAAAAATGAATCTTCCATTGTTACATGTCATTAAGAAAATACCTAGATTCTATTTTATGTTCTTGTTGAAACGAAATAAAAATACACTATGTTGATCACAAGAGCCATATGAGGTTGTTGGTTGTTAGAATGCATGAATTTGAGAACACCTAGAGATTTAATGCTTATGATTCTTGTAAATTCATGTTGAGTGATTTCCTATTAATTCTTGTGAGTTTTATTTTAGTCTATTTTCTTTTTGTCGAGTGATATTCACAAAAAAAAAAAAAAAAAAAAAAAAAACCAATATCCTTTGCTTTTCATCATTCATCATATTCTATTGTTGATATCATTATTCTTGTTTTGGTTATCTATTGGGGCACCCATTACACGGTTGGTGGCATGTTGGTTGATATACTTGGGATATGATTGTGGTCATTTTAGGATGCGTTTGAGCCTTTCAAGCAAACCCTTTTACAAATGTAATCATTAGAAACTACGTTGAGCCTAAAATTGAGCCTTTTTCTTTGATTGAGCCACATTCTCATACCTACTCCTTGTGGAGTTGAGCCACTTATATAATCTCCCTTCACCAAATTATTTTTAAAATATGCTAGGTGTAGACAGTCGATTTTGCACTCATAATTTAATCTAGGAAGATGACTAAAATGACCATTCATATACCCAAAAATCATAGTTAAATTACATGCATTAATTCATTCATTTCATGTCATAAAAACGATCTTGAGATTCTAACGGTCGTGACAACATACCCGATTCCTGAATTGGACCGTCGGATTGAAAGATATCACATGATCAAGTTTTCACGATCTGTATGCATATTGTTTGGGTGGAACCGATCATATGTGATTAATTTAAATTAATTATGATTGGTTAAACAATTAAAATTAATTAAATAATTTTGTGATTGGTTGTTGGTTTTTGTCAAAAATAAGTTTGCTTGCATGTGAATAAAATGGATAATCAGATAATGAGAAAATTGTTGATAATTAAGTCTTTTTAGAATATTTATCTATAAGATAATTATTACTTTAATGACCAGACTATCGAGATAAAAGGGATTAATTTTAGAATATGAGTTTAAAACGCGACTAGGTGCAATTCCTGACTCAGAAAATCCTCAAAAAAGAGTCCAAATCAAACCAAAATTGGAAGTGGGCTAGGCACACAAGAGGGCCAATCGGCACTCTTGGAATGCCGATCAGCACTTGCCAGTGCCGATTGGCACAGACTTGAGCCCCAGCTCGGAACCCTCTAATTAAGATAAAATCTATCTATTTCAAATTTTTGGGAATAGCGACGCATTCTAATTCGTATCTGATCTTATTTAGCTTATTTTTCAAGCATCCAACCTCTATAAATAGGGAAAAAAACATCATAAATCAGGGCCCTTCTTTTTTTGACTTCTTTGCTCCCTTACGTTAAAGACATTCTAGAAGCCTTAGCTTTAAGAATTTCTTTTTTGTAAGTAAAATATTTTAGATCTCAAAGAAGTGAAAATTTCTTTGATTTCTAAAGTATTCTTTCATTGAAGGGTACATCCATGCAAGTAGGTATTTAATTTTGTTCTTGTGTTTATTTTTTTCTTTTCTCTTAACTGATATATTTGTGTTGTTCATTGCATATATATATATATATATATATTATGAATATGCATTTGATGTTATTGTCAATATGATCTTGTTCACAATTTATATATGCCATGTTTATATGTTTAGTTGGAATTTTCTTTAGTTGATTAACATGCTTATGATTTAATTCTTTTTAAATTTCAAAATTTGCAATTAATCACTGCAACTTTTTTTTTTTAAAACAAACACAAATCTGTATTTTCATTAAATATAGATCTAAAATTTTTTCCAAACAAACACAGATCTGAAAATTTTTCTGAATAAAAAAAACAGGTCTATATTTTCAATAAATACAGGTCTGAAAATTTTTCCAAGTCAAAAACTAATTTGTATTTTCTTTAAATATAGATCTAAAAACTTTTCTAAGTCAAAAACTGATCTGTATTTTCATTAAATACAAATCTGAAAATTTTTCCAAACCAAAAACTGGTCCATATTGTTATTAAATACAAATCTGAATTTTTCAAGCATACAAAACTGATCTGTATTTTCATTAAATATAGATCTGAACCTTTTTATAATAAAAAAAATGGTTTTCTTCTTAAATAAAAATTGCAAATTTTGAATTTTTAAAGAGTGAATTAATATTGAATTTAGGGATTTTAATATGTCATTATAATATCATGCATCTTTTGAAAGGGTATATAATGGTCATGTAGAGTTTAAAAGACTAGATTCTGTCTGGGCCGAATGGGTGCCTAACACCTTTCCATTACGTAACCTAGCCCCTGAACTTAGGTTTTTGGATAGTAAACTAGTGTTTTATCTTTTTTTTTTTGGTAGATTTTAAATAGGATCAAAGCCCTGTAATATTACTCTACCAAGATTATAGATTGTATTTAGGACCGAAGCCTTGTAATATTACTCTACCAAGATTTTATTTACATAATTAATGAAATTTGATGTATTTAATGTAAATTTTATATTTATGTTTTTCTTATTTTTTGTAACAAAAAATAAGTGGTGACTCCACACAATTACCCAAAAGAGAGGTGCCCTAAGCACCCAAATCTCTTTTTGAGAGCACCCTAAAGTTTCCGGTCTCTCACACTAGGGATTATTTATTATGGTTTGGAAAAATGGTTTGCAAAGAATTGTTCTGTTATTATTCTTATGGTGAAATTTGGTTGAAATTTTACATTATTGGGTCCATGTACAAAGTTCTTTATTGAAGGAAGAATGAAGAAAATAAATAAATAAATAAAAGAAGGAAGAATGAAAAGGTAATGCAATTGTTAGAAAGTAATTCTTGTGAGCCATGGTTACAAAGGCCTCTAGCATGATCTTGAAATTATTTGTGCATCATTTCCTTTCTTTGTTTCACTCATTCACCTATTTTATGTAATTGGCTAATCATTTGACAAAACGCACTTTACCTATATTTGGGTAGATCTATGATGTATTTACTGTTTCAAGAAACCTTGTTTCAAGTTCAAGTATTAAAGCAATGCAAGTTTGTCTAAGAATCAAGTGAGATAGTGCTGAATCTTAAAGCTCGATAGCTGTTCAACACCTCTCAACACTTGACTATCTCGAGCTCTTCAACTTTCTTTTTATCACAATCTCGACACCTCTCGATAGCTAGGTCGATCGATCAGCAATTTTCTATCCCCTCGATAGCTCCTCGATAGCTTACAACAGATAGACTCGACACCTCCTCGACACCTCTCGATCGATCGAGAATTACGAAATTCAAATTTCCAGATCTAATTTTCGGCCCATGCTTATGTATTTGTGTAGGGCTATCTATCGAGCTCTTCAGCTTTCTTTTTATCGCAATCTTGACACCTCTCGATAGCTAGGTTGATTGATCGAGCAATTTTCTGTCCCCTTGATAGCTCCTTGATAGCTCGCAATAGATAGGCTTGACACCTCTTCGACACCTCTCGATCGTTAAAGAATTACTGAGAATTACAAAATTCAGATTTTCAAATCTGATTTTCGGCCTATGTTTATGTATTTGTGTAGAGTTTCTTTTCTCACAACTCTATACATATATAAGGCTTATTTTAGAGGCCGTCACATAAAAGAATACAAAGAGAACATATACAAAAGGTGACCGATGCTTTATTCTCTTTGAAAGAAGTTACTGCGTCTTTTGCGCCTTAGGGTTTTATAACCAAGTGTTTCTTGATCTTCATTGTTGATGAAGTGAAGAACTTTGCAATCAACATCTTCTTCAAGTTGTTGTATTAGTCTCGTACTGGGATTCGTGCAAAAAAGGTGGCATTCATATATGTACGGGCCAGTGTGGTGATGGCCTGCCCATGTTGGTTGGGCCTTGGGCCAACGAAGAGGGCCATGGACCTACCATCCTGTGTCCCCGGGGCGCAACCTAAGGCCACCTTTGAACAGACCCGGCCCAAATGTCATCCGAGGACCTAACCCTTTCTGCCGGGCATGAGTGTAACCGTTAATATGACTGTCCGGGGTGGTCTGCCGGACACTATTATATTTGTCCGGTCACGCAATAGTGGGACTGTCCGGTGTTACCTTGGGAGTGTCGCCGCTGAACATTACCGCCTTAGTGGGGATCATTTCCAAAGCCACTCCCACCTAAACACCCACTAAACCCTTTTGAGATTGGACCTCCCAATCCATTAGCCATGAAGACAATCATGACCACCCCACTAAAGATGTCCTATAAATGCGAAATTGAAAGGAGAAATGGGGGTTGATGAAATAGGAGAGAAAAAGCCATAGAGAAGAGATGAATAGTAAGAATGATATAGAGGGATGGCAAGGTGGTGCGTGAATAGAGATTAGAATTACTCTTATCAAGCCTCCTAGCTGCGAACGACCCATAGTAGGAATTATTATCCCACCATACAAATAGGTTGTGAGGCTAGGCGTGAGGAAGCCCATTGGGCTCTCTCCTAAACGCCCTCCACAATATATTAAAGAGTTTAGAGGTTTTGAAGCGATAGAAAGTTTTTACTGTAAATTCATCTACGGGGATTGTAGAGTCTAGGGACAAAGGTTTTGTACTAAATCTGAAACTTCTCTTTACTATAATGGATTACTTTTCGGAAAGGTTTCTCCCTAGGTTTTTTATTGTGAAATTAGTTTGTTTCATTGGTTTTCCTTGGTCATCATATCTTGTCTTATTTATTTTTCCGCTACATGATATTTATTCATAATAAATCTAATCAATAATTTGGGTTTAAAACTTATTAATTCTATCAACTAGGGTCTAAATTTCCCAACAACAACTTTTTTGCCACAATTTTTACCTCAACCCAGATGTGGCTAGCTGGCTATGAAAGGTAGAGAAAAAATAGTTGGCAACCACTTATAGTATGTCACGTTAGAATTGTGACATAAAAGTTGTAGTCCTAGAATAATTTGCAGTTCCAATCTTACCTACATCAGGAAATTGGTTTCATTGCAATTGTTATTTAAGGAGGTGATCTTCGAAGCCCTTTGCAGATAATTGAATCTCGTTTCAAGCTTTGAAAGATTACAGACATCATAAAAATATTTCAGAACACAGGCTTCCACTGGCTGAATATGATGGAGGATGGTGTTGCAGAGAACTGTGAGAAGCGATCTGATCACGGTTCTCAAAACCGTGAGGTCTGACCGCGATTCACACGAGTCCCTGCTTTTTTCCCATTGAACGGTTCTTGAGGATAAAAGAACTGCAAAAAAGAATGGTTCGAAATTTTTTTGGTCAGACCGTACAATCTGGTCCGGATTTCAAAACCATGCCATAGGCAAATACAGTTTGAACTGCACTGTCATTTCCTTCACTGCAATAGATAATAGACCGGCTGGGTTTATGTGTTATTAATTATTTTGTTATAGGTAGGAACAGTTATTGCTCCAAAAAGTTCACAACTCCCTTTCTTGAGAAAATTTATAAACACAACTTTTTTATAAATTTGATGTGACAGAAAGTAATAAATACATGTAAAAATATAATAGATTCATGTAAAAATAATTAAAAGATCCCCGGTGGGGGGAATGGGTACATGACGAAGATGTTATGAGCAAAGTTTTGGTTATCCGCAAGAATGTAGAAGTCTAGAGCTAGAATGTATTTGGATGCTTGGTAGCAATGGTTGCAAACAAAAAATTGGTTGCCCTGTTTGCAAATTACCATGCATTTCCTCTTCCCATATCATGTATCCAATCCCCAAAACAATTTGGAAGGAACATACAGCACTTGCTCTGCTAACTCCTTTAATCAAAGTTTTGGACCATAGAAACACAGCCCCCAGAGAGAGCGAGAGAGATATAAACGAAGGAAGAAAGTTAGAGTTAGAGAGAGAAAGAGGCACATTTTTAGGATCCAGTATTGCCCATGTGCAATTACTCTCTTTTCCCTCACAATTTTATTTTATTTTTTTACTTCTTCACTTTTAATTTTCTCACTTTTTTACTTTTTCAAACTTTGTTTTATGAGATTAAATTCTACGAGAAGATACACCTTTGGTTTACACCCTATAATAAGGACATGCCACATTATCATATTTCTAAAACGTAAATACATTTAATCACATTGAATAACATCTTAATAAACATCATATTTCAAGTTTTAAGTAAAATACTGATATGGTGTTATTAGGTGTAGTGGTTTGAGTTTTAAGTAAAAAACTAATGTAACAATCTCTTATTAAATAGTGTAAAATAAGGGTTTTACATCTCATCCTTACCAAATTTGAACTCTTTTTATAGAAATTTTGTGATTAAAAATTGTTTTTTTAACTGTCAATCTCAAACATTGAGAGCAATTGCACATGGTGCAATATTGCCTACCTGATCTCAATCATCAAGAACCTAAGCCCTTCATTGAAAGATAGAGATTCTAATGTTTACATGTGACAGAAACATTATTAAAGTTTTTTCTTCCATCCAGATGCATTTGACAAGTTCTGGAAACAGTGAATTCCATAATTGAAGTAAATATAAGATTGCAGAAGGCAAGCTTCCAACCAATCATCACATCCCTTAACGATATCAAAACAGTGGAGTTAATAGGGGTTTATTCGAAAAGTGAGCCTCCAAATTTCCAACCACAAGGTCAGCCATGGCCTTCCGAGTTTCCACTGTGGCAGTTCCAACGTGAGGCAAGAGGACTACATTTTCAAGACCAAAGAGTTCCTCAGGTACTTCAGGCTCATGTTCATACACATCAAGACCAGCTCCACCTAACCGGCCTTCAACCAATGCAGATACCAGCTCTGGTTCGTCGACGTGAGGGCCCCTCCCGATGTTGATGAGAACACCCATCGGACCCAATGCATTCATGACTTCACGATTGACGATGTGCCGGGTTTCTGCTGTTAGCGAGCAAGCAACAACCAGAATTTGACAGTTTGAGGCTAACTCAAGCACACTTGGATAGTATTTGTACTTTGTGTCTGGTTTTTCTGTTCTTGAATAGTAACAGATTGGGCAGTTAAATGCTTCAGCTCTCTTGGCAATTGCCATCCCAATTCTTCCCAAACCGATTATACCAACTGTTTTTCCAGTGAACTTCAAATAAAGAAATTAAGAAATGGATATTATTAAAACGAAAAAGGATAGAAATGCATGTGAAAAAGGGATGGAAAAAAAATGAACAGATTTGTGGAATCCTTAATCAACAGCAATATAATGAATATATGAGGAGGCATCATGCATAATATGACAGGCCAGATTACAACAGTATTAAGCAGATCAAACAAAATGGCAAGTATATTTTCTGATATACATCATAGGACATTTTATTTGCCAGATCGGACTTCCATTTTCTTTTTTCTTTTTTTTGGTGTGGATAAGTATGCTGAGTCCCACATCATTCATATATCATTATCAAAAACCTTAACCAATTCTTTTGGGATATCATGTAAATGTGTCTAGCAAATTCCTCAAGAACATTCTTTTCTCTTCCATTTTTTTTAGTTATAAAAAAAAGAAAAGAAAAGAAGAGGTACTTTGTGAATTTAGTTTGTTAAGCATTACGTGTATCTATGCTTAATCTCACATCATACATAAGCATATGATTACAAAAAATACCCAAATTGTAACCATTTTTATGGCCAAGTCTCACATCATTTATTTATAATTACAAGAAAAAAAACAAACGTTAATCTCAATCAATTCACAATTTTTATGTTTAGAAGAAACCTTAATTGTAACGAATTCTTTCAAAACATCGAGCAGATGTGACGAGCACTTCTTCCCATGACATAAACTCATTATAACATTAAAAACTTCGTTAAAAAGAGATCAAATTCAAAAGTTTTCAACAAAAAAAAAAAAAAAAAAACAAAAAACAAAAAAACAAAAAAAACAAACCTTAGTAGTCAACTTGAAGTCCCCCTTCTTCCACTTCCCACTCCTCACATACCGATCGCTCTCGCAGAGCCTCCTCAGCACAGCCAGTATGAGCCCGATGGCGAGGTCGGCGACTTCATCGGTCAACACGTCGGGGGTGTACGTAACCCTGATCCCCTTCTCCCTGCACTTCTCGACGTCGATCTTGTCCACGCCGACGCTGTTGCTCGACAGGATCTCCAGCCTCGGCAGCGCCTCGATCATCTCGGCGTCGGCTCCGTGGCTTCCGTCTCCGACGATGGCCCGGATGGTGGCGGAGTGGTCCTTGATGAACTGTGACTTCTCCGGGGCCGTCCAGAGCTTGAGCACGTTGTAGCGCCTCTGGAGCTCTTGCTCCAGGTACGAGATCATCGGGCACAGCATCAATACGTTAATGGATTCCATTAAGGATTTGGGTTTCTCAAGGTTTTGGAAATGGTTGAAGATGGCGGTGTGTGTGAGAGTATTGGAATGGCGTGATGGAAGAGTCAGAAATGGTGTATTTGTGATTGTGAGCTGTGAGCGAGAGAGTCGAACGAATTTTGAGAAGGATTTGTGTTTTTTAATAGCAATAGAAGGATTTGTGTTTTTTAATAACAGTGTCATTGGTGGATTGAGATCGTTCCTATGGTTTTGCAACACATGCTAGGACCAAAACAGTGGATCGAGATCGTTCCTATGTTGAGAAGGATCGTTCGTATGGATTGGATTGAGATCAAAACAGTGTCATTGGTGAATGATGTTTTACTTTTTCTAATTTTTACGTCATTGGTAGCTAAAATGGGAAAATGCCAGGACCAAGTCCTGAAAATGATGTGACAACATTTTATTGAACGAATTAAACGCATGTGATATGCTTAAGTGATATTTTTTTTTTTTGATGGGATGCTTAAGTGATATTTAATAAAAGAGTCATGCTAACGAGTGTCCTAAGAGCACTTATTAATAATCTATTTTAAGAAAGTTTTCATACTATTTTTATGGGAAATGAAAAAAGCTGTCAAAATATTAATATTTTGACAGTTTTTTTCATTTCCTATAAAAATAGTATGAAAACTTTCTTTAAATAGATTATTAATGAGTGCCCTAAGGGCACTCATTAGCATTTTCCTTAATAAAAAATATGAATAGAAGAGTTGTTAATGCAAATTTAATATAATTTCAAGGAATTAATATTTAAATTCTGAAATTTTAATGTGTAGAATTTAAAGACCCTCAAATTTTTTGAGATGAAATTTGCACTTTAGTCAAGAAATAAACTAAAATTTCTTTTTAAAAAAATAAATATATTAAAAGAGGGACAACACAAATCAAACGGGGCATTTTGATCTTTCAAAGTACCGCTAACTTCTAAATTCTAATTCTACAAATTGTGCCAATTCCAATTTTTTTCCTTTTTTGGTTAAAAATTCCAATTTTGATTTGCCGACTAATTGTTTCATGACTTTAATCTGAGAAACATATCCTACTTTGGAGACAGAAATCCCCACGTTAATAGCAAGTCTGATTCCGTGCCAGCGTTGAATAAATCGGCAAATAAAAAAATTTGGTTATCTCTAATTGAGATTACATTAGTAGTAATATAAACTAAACATCTCCCGATTGGGTCTCAACTATTGGTAAAACAATCATATTTCCTTTGCCTAAACGAGAACTTAATTTAGTGACTCTTTCAAAAAGGGTCGAGGTCAGACAAGACCACATGAATATCATGTGCGTCCATTTTTTGTTTGAGTTAATAGAATAATAGATGGAAGGAGTTAAATGTAGCACAATAAATATCATGTGTATATATTTTTCGTTTCAGTTAGTAGCACAACAATCGTAAGAGAGTTAAGTGTAATACCTTTTTCAAATTAGGAATTTAGGAGGTTGATTGTGAATTTTGATAGTTTAGAGTAAAAACATATTAATTTAACTTTAATTTTTTTCATTTTTAAAGATGCAAAACATGTTACGCAAAAAAATATGTTATGAACAATTAACAATGGTACTATTATACAGGCCATGAAAATAATCTTTTTTGATCGCCATGAAAATAATCTTACATTCTTCAAGTAAAAATTAAAAAAAATGGGCCCCACAATTTTTACTTGTTTAACACTATCTACCTTTTTTTAGTGAATAAATAAATGATAAATTTTTTTATGGAAAATAAATTATGGGAAAAATAAGAAAATTTATCATTGGCTTCAAAGAGGTACATGTATTTTACAAAATATCAAAATAGAGTGGGAAGTCCAACAAAATGGGATGGAGAGTGTAATATTAATTTCTTTTTCTTTTCTTTTTTTTGGTAAACAATGGTAGGAAAATAACATTAAACAACCAGTCTATTACAAAATAGCCCAACTTTGTCAAAAGCTAGCGCATTATCCACCACAAGCGGTGGTTCATACAAAATTTGGAAGCCAGAAACTAGATCTGCTCCCATTCTAGCCATAATATCCGCACATCTGTTAGCTTCCCGGAATATGTGGGTCACAATGTAGTTAGGCATCGAGTTGATCAGGGTCCTGCAATCATTTAAGAGAGGTTCCAGCATCAAATTAACAATGTTTGGGTCAAAAAGTAATTGAACAATAAATTCAACATCCAATTCAATGTTAATATTCTGGAGATTTAATTGTTTAGCCAGTAAAAGCCCATCCTTAAGTGCCCAGAGCTCTGCCAAAGTGCTAGACACCGCACCAAGTTTTCTGGTAAAACCAGCGACCCAATTTCCTCTACTGCAACGTCACACCCCACCCCCACCAGCCTTGCCGGGTTCGCCACCAACCGCCCAATTTGTATTCAGTTTCACCCAACTAGGATTGGGTTTTGTCCATTTAACTTGATGTGAAGTCTCCGTCTATCGTCATTTAAGCCCCAAAGGAAGTCACGAGTGAGCTTATCAATTTGCTCACTAACTCTAGCAAGTAGTTTGCAGCACTGCGTGTAGTATTCAACAATAGGGGTGACCACTGCCTTGAGGAGAACAAGTCTTCCAGCTAGTGAAAGGCAGTTAGTTTTCCAACCAGCTAATTTGGCCTGAACTCTGTCAATAACAAATTGGAACTCATTTCTATAAGGAGGAAGCCAAGATAGTTACCCAAATTGTTTGTCTCACTAATACCCAACTGGTGGGTTAAATCCGCCCTATCTTCAGCTGTCACAGTAGGAGAAAAATAAACTTTGGACTTCTTACAGCTGATTTTTTGACCCGTCACCGGGCAAAACCCCTCCAAAACCTCAGAAATGGCTTCACAATTTTCTTGTGTAGCTTTGGCAAATAAAAGAAGGTCATCAGCAAAGAATATATGTGAGAAACCCGGTTCGTTCCTTGAGGCTTTAACCTTGCCCCAAACACCATCATCACACTTCTTGTTGATCAAAGAGCTTAGAAACTCCATGCATTGAATAAATATGTAAGGAGATATCGGATCCCCTTGCCGTAGCCCTTTCAAAGGCTAGAATTCTTCAAGTTGTTTGCCATTAAAGAGGAGAGAAACAGAGGTAGTGGATATACAGCTCAAGATCAACTCCACCGTGTCCATGTGGAAATTTAGACTGGAAAGCATGTTTCTCACAAAACCTCATTCCAAACGATCATAAGCCTTTTCAAGATAAATCTTGATTATCATGTAACCTGTCTGCCCTTTCATCCTTTCCATTGCGTAGAGGAGTTCTTGAGCCACAATAACGTTATATGTATCTCTTTTGCTAGCAACAAAGACAGTTTGGGAGGGGAAACCAAACTAGGCATAAGATGCTTCATTCTTAGGACAAGAATTTTGGAAACAACTTTATACAAAGTATTGCAAAGGCTAATGGGTCTAAAGTGGTTGATTGTTTCAAGGCCCAATTTTTAGGAATCAGGGCTATGAGGGTTCTGTTAAGCCAAGGGGGAACTTTTATGGTCTGAAAAATCCTTTTCACTTCCATTTTTACAGAATCCCCCACAACCAACCAAAATCTCTAGAAAAACCCAGCATGAAGACCATTAGGCACAGGGGCTTTAAAAGCTTTCATTGAATTGAGGGAAAAAAGGATTTCAACATCCGAGGGAGGCAAGGACAGGTCGAGCGCCTCAGAATCCGAGAGGGTATTCCCAAAAGGAAGGGGGGCCTGAATGGTTCTCTCACACAAGACCTATTCAGAAGAATAGAGTTTTTTGAACCCCATAAGGAAAATCTCCTTTACTCTACCAATATCAATAATCCAATTCCCATCAGGATCATTAATGCCAGCAATACGATTTCTACTCCTTCTATTCAGAGCAATGATGTGGAAGAAAGTGGTGTTGCGCTCACCCTGAATTAGCCAGTTAATCCTAGCTTTCATCCCCCACAACTCTTCTTCCAAGACAAGAATTTTCTCCATTTCCCCGGAGAGAAATTTATGAATATCAATCAATCTTTGCGAGGGGTTATTTGCAAGGGCTTTCTCAGCACCAAGGAGCCTTGCAGTCAAATTCCTTTTCCTCCAAAAAATATCTCTAAACACCTCTTTATTCCAAGCCTTAGCCTTCAGAGTAAAATTTTCAACCGCACGGCAAACATCTTGACTATTTCCCTCCCAGGCTTCCCTCACAATACAAGGAAAACCATCATGACTTAACCACATAGGTTGAAAGTGAAACAGACGATGACCCCTTTGACCAAGGTTAGGCTCCAGAGATAAGAGAAGAGGGCAGTAGTCCGAATTGATATAGGCTAAGTGAGAAACAATGGCCTCAGGGTATAAAAGCTTCCAACTAGAATTAACCCAAACTCTGTCTAGCCTTTGTTGGATTAACTCAGAGAAATCCTAGCAATTTGACCAGGTGAATTTAGGACAAGAAAAGCCTAAATCAATCAGATTACAAAAATCCACACACTCATCATAAGCAATAACCCTTCTACTATTAATCCCATTTCCCCCATATTTTTCTTCTTCCTTGGTAACATCATTAAAATCCCTCATTACCACCTACGAAAGATTATGTCTAACAAAAAGAGTTCTCAAATTATCCCATAACAAGCTACGCTCCCTAAAACGAAGGCTACCATAAACAACACTAAGAAGCCAAATTTGAGAAAGGGATCTAACCTGAACAATGGCATGAATCTCTTGTTCAGTGGCAGAAAGTATGTCCATTTCCACAATATCAAAAAGCCATAAAAGCCAGATACCCCCAACGAAACCAATAGTTTCAATCGAGTATGCCAAATCAAAACGCAGGCCCCTGATAATGTTGTTAGCTTTTGGTCCATCAATCTGAGTTTTCGTAATGACAAAGATAGCTGGTTGATGCCATTCAATAAGATCTAGTGTTGTCTTCTTAAAGTTGGGTTTCATTACCCCTCTGCAGTTCCAGATTAAAATAGTCATAATGGGATTTGGATTGGACCGAGCATCAAAATAAGTCGGGGATGGGTCCTCACCCGTCTCCCTCAAATTCCATGTTTGTTTCAACTCTCTCTTCACCCAAATAATTTCCAGGAAGAGATTCACCGCATGCTTCTTCACACACAACAGACCCAGGTTGCTGCAGATATTAAGAGTGAGTACTATTGAAGGGACTGAGAACTGTAAAAGCTTCACCTTGAATAGATTTCCCATGATGGCCATTTCTATGGGTTTCTCTAGAAGGATTTTCCTCTGCGCAATCACTGGATCCAGGAAGATTTTCTCCAGGGCACTCAGAGATTTTTCACAAAGGGGTTGCTCAAATAGATGCCCTTGCTGCTGGGATATCAAAGGAGGAAACTTTGGCTGATCCGTCAGGAAGTGCCAATACGGGTTCTGAATGGTGAACCATGCCTCGTCTATCATTGGAAGGTACCCCAGCCGTGCACTGACCTCTGTTAAAGGGAAGATATTCTTCCATGCCTCCATCTCCTCTGCGCTGTACTACCCCATGATCTCTGTCAGGTCCCTTTGAATTCCTGCAATAGTTGATTTCCCTACAGGGATTATTTTCCCTTTCAGAAGTCTTGCCCAAAGGAAGTCTTGAGATGTCATTCTCAAAGGACCCAGCACCAAAGCTAAAGATAGAGTTAGTGTTGAGTGGGGTCTTAGGTAGCCAATTGTTTTATTCCCAACCCAAACTATGGTTCCCTACATGGTCAGTTACTGTTTTCCTATGGTTTGGTTTAGATAAGGTACTAGAAGCTTTATAGGAAAACCCTTTATTGCCCTTGAGTGGACCTTGACTAAACACAGTCTTTTCTTGGCTGCTTCCTTCGTGATGTCTATCCTTCCCAACGCTAGACATAGAAGCCTTTCACTTCATATCTTTTCTGTTGTCAAGGGCCACGTCTCGAGGGATTGCCTGGGGATCCTTTGGTTGTGGTGACACATCTTGCCCCCTAGTCTCATCTACTCTGAACCTAGTAGAGTGGGCACTACTCTTCCTATTGGGTTTTTTCCTATGCGACACAACCATCCACTCACCATACGCCTTGCCCACGTGTTCCGACGCCATATCAGCATTGGAGGTAGTATGTTCCTTCAAAGGATCACCGGTCTGATCGCTCTCCAATGAATCAGAGGAGCTCTGGTTTCTCGGCAATGACTAAGGATTGGGGTTGTTATTGGTCCCTTCAATGCTTCAAATCATCGCAGGATAGTTTCCCTAACTATGCCCTAAATGGCTGCATGCAAAGCAAAGCATGGTGATCCCTTCATACTGGACTAACTAAACCATTTTACCAATTTAACAGTATTGATGAGGGGTTGATCAATATTAACCTGTACACATAGTCTAGCAAAACGGCCTTTAACACCATTTGCTGTATGAGAGTCAATACGCAAAACAGGTCCAATGGCTCGACCAATTTTCTTGAGAATGGTGGGTTCATAGTACTCAATAGGTAATCCAGGCAACCTAATCCAAACAGCCACAGAGGAAAGAGAAGCTTCCTCCGCCTTAAACTCAGGCTCCCATTTCCTAATGGCAAGATATTGTTAGCCTACAAACCAAGGACCCCCTTTCAAAACCACTTCCAGGTTAGCTTGCAACTCAAACTTGATGAGAAAAAAATCATTACCTAAATCAATGATGTCCATTCTTCCAGAAGGCATCCACATTGTCCGTAGTTTAGTCGACAGAAAAAGAAACCCCACTTTCCGCCCAAACGTTTTGACAATGATAGCTTTCCCTTATGGCTCACAGATTCTAGCCTTTTCTTCCTTCGACAGAGATATTGCCACCATACCTTCACAGAGGCTGGACTCCTCACAGTCTGAGTCTACTTCATCTCCATGAAAGCATCAAAGCCAAAGGCTTGTTCGTACACCCCTGGGATATCCCCCACCAGCTTATCCTTATAGCTCCTAAATGCATGCGCATTAGTTTTAGAATTTCCAAATTGATACTCCCCTTCGCAATGGTTGTCCTTAAATTTCTTGGTACTTCTCTCCAGCACGTCGCTTTCTTCAGAGCTCCTTTCTCTCTCCATTTCTCAAAAGTGAGATCCTATGTAATATTAATTAGATCACCAAATCTATAATATATGGGGGATGCTCTATGTTTATTATGCAGAAAGTAGAAACGCGATGGAGAGTTTAAACAAATTTGAGTGACACACCATTAGAGAGGTGGGATGATGTGACACATGGAGAAAACTTCTTTTAGAAGGTTACAACGTGAAAGGTGGTCTAGGCAGCTACAATCTGTCATGCGTGACTGCAGAGAAATCTTCAGTTTCATGCTGGAGAGGTCCAAAAAAAAAAAAGCGCCATATTTTGAGTCACACCTCACAGGAGCTATGCAAAATGGATGCACAGTGACGATGTTTTGAGCAAAGTTTTGGTTATCTGCATGAATGTAGAAGCCTAGAGTCATAATGTATTTGGATGCTTTTATTTTTCCGGACAAAATTAGGTAGCAATGGTTGCAAACAAAAATTGGTTGCCCTGTTTGCAACTTTCAATACATTGCTTCTTCAAACCCCTTGGTGGCTTCCTTCCTCTTCAGTCTTTACATATCGTTTATCCAACTCCCAAAAACAATTTGGAAAGGAACTGACATCATTTGCTCTAGCAAACGCCTTTATATCAAGGATTTGGACTAATAAACACAGCCTCGCTAAAATAAGAATAGAGTAATCAAGGGGAAGAGATTCAGAGAGGCATGTTTATATATCAGAAAGCTCAGCCCTGCATTGAAAAATACGGATTATAATTACGTGTAACAGAAACATTAGAAAGGTTTTTTCTTCCATTGAGATGCATTTGACAAGTTCTGGAAACAAATAATTACATAATTGAAGAAAATATAAGATCGCAGCAGGCGAGCTTCCAACCAATCTTCACATTCCCTAATGATATCATACCATTGGAGTTAACAGGGGTTTGTTCGAAAAGTGAGCCTCAAGGTTTCCAAGCACAAGGTCAGCCATGTCCTTTCGAGTTTCCACTGTACCACTTCCAACATGAGGCAAGAGGACTACATTTTCAAGGCCAAAGAGTTCCTCAGGTACTTCAGGCTCATGTTCATACACATCAAGACCAGCCCCACCTAACCGGCCTTCAATCAATGCAGATACCAGCTCTGGTTCGTCGACGTGAGGGCCCCTCCCGATGTTGATAAGAACACCCTTTGGACCCAATGCATTCATGACTTCACGATTGACGATATGCCTGGTTTCTTCTGTCAGCGGGCAAGCAACAACCAGAATTTGACAGTTGGAGGCTAACTCAACAACACTGGGATAGTATTTGTACTTTGTGTCTGTTTTTTCTGTTCTTGAATAGTAACAGATTGGGCAGTTAAATGCTTCAGCTCTCTTGGCAACTGCCATCCCAATTCTTCCCAAACCGATCATACCAACTGTTTTTCCAGAGAACTTCAAAACAAAGAAAGAAATGGATATTATTAAAAGGAAAAGGAAAGAAAGTGCATGTGAAAATGAGTAAAAAGGCAATAGATTTGTAGAGTCCTTGGTCAAGAGCAATAAAATGAATATATAAGGAAGCATCATGCATAATATGACAGGCCTAATTACCTTGTTATAACATACAACTAGTATCAAGCAGATCACTCCAAATGGCAAGTACACTTTCTGCTATACAACATAGGACATTTAATTGCCAGACAGTTACAAAACTTCCATCTGATTTTGATATCTTACTCAAGAGTAGTCTATGTGCATTATATCAACATCTAACTGCCTTTAAAGAGTCAAAACTTATCACGCATATTTTATACGAGCAGCTATTAACCTCTTGTTGTGTGTGCCTCGATAATTTCTCTCATCAATATCATGCTCCAATCTATAATTTCACTATGCTACAGGTTGAACTCAATTACTTTTATAATATATATGATATTGCTATGCCACTAGTGAAATGCCTAGATAAAGGACTTGAATTCTTACCAAAGAGGGAACAAAATAAATCCATCAATAGCTTGCTTGGGGTCATATAAAAAATTTGTAGACTCATAATCTTGTCAATATATATATATATATATATGAAGGAAGCCAAGACGTAAGGGCACTACAAAATTCATGAATACTCAAGCTTTAGTTCCTTAGCATATATATCAGCCAACCTAGTTTCATGCTTTATTCTTTAACAAGCCGAGCTTGAACAACATCAATCCCACTCAATGAGGCTCTTCACAATTTACAGTAAGCTGATGCAATACTGCCAGCCTAACTCCTAAAGAAACTAAACTTCAAAAAACACATGAGAATACAGGTTTATTTGATGCCAGCATCTTAGTGAGTTAGAAGAATCAATTAGTGAAGTTGAAGTTATGTTGTAATTGCTATTGTGCATAATCTATGTGCAGGCGGATTGAATTCTAACATGGACAAAAAAGTGTGATAAGGCTAATTTCCAAGAACACAAACTCTTATTAAACAGTTTCAAGCTTGGCCAAACATACATAACCAAGCTTAGCAGTTAACTGAGTTAAAGAACAAATGTTGAGCAATTTAGCCAAGAGGAAATACAATATCTTGCACTTTCAGATATAAACATACACGGAAGTTTCAAACATAAGTTCTTGTTAACTGTATGCATAGCAGACATACGGTTGCAATCTGACTTACATGACTTGTAGATTGTTTAAAGTCATAAAGCTTATGTAGTATACCACTTTGCTTTAACTAGTACAACTAATACATTCATTCTATGTGTAGGAGACATATGGCTGCATTTCATACACATCCATCTCCAATTTTCAGCAGCTATGGTATCATAATGCAAGGCAAAATGACAGCAAGCAATCCCAAAATATCAATATCTTACTTGTGTCTGTCACATACTAATAATGCAGCTAGTTATTTGTTTGCACTTGAAACCACCCTAATAAATCAGTTTGAGCATCCTGCACTCTCCCCTGAAAAACCTTCTGCCTAATGCATTATTAAATTAATGAATGTCTTTAGCACTTTAGCAGAGAAATTGAAAAGATATAAAATCGTTGAGTACTTTTCACTGTTTATAAAAAGAAAACAACAACAACAAAGCATTAGTCCCAAATTTTTGTAGCCGGTTATGGATCTTCAACAAATTAGTCAAGGTCAGCCACATACATAATTTAACCCAAAAGCAATTACTTCTGCACAATCAAGAATGAAAAACGGACTGTTGACCATTAATACAGATGTACCTTGTTCACAGTCCAAGAGGTTGGTTCAAATATTATTGCATAAAATCTGCTGATATTGTATAAAACGTTTATAATTCAAATGAATAATAGGATGCTTCTTCTCCTAAACTAGTTTTCCCAAATGCTTTTATAGGTAATCAATAGCATAAATAGCATTGGACTCCAGTAATGAAATCACAAAAATTATCCAATAGACATCAAAGAGTTAAACACCACTTATCAATGAAACCAAAAAGGATATACAGACCACCTTATAATCTCTCTCTCTCCCTTTCTCTCCCTGTCTCTCTGTCGCTATCTCTTATATGTAAAGACCATTGACAACCTCATAATCTAGAGCTATCTGTCAACAAAAGATATGAAATGTAGACATGTAGTCCATGGCTCATCCACTTTAACCCGACAATATTGATTAAGCTTGAGAGAGGAAGGGAAGCTTGACTTCTAGGCTTACAGTTCAAGGCTCTGTTAATTAGACAATCGTCTGGGGTACAGATAGTTCAGTACAGACAAAATAACTGTGATCAGAATTCCACTTCACTACTAGAAATGAATTCTTTTGGCAAAGCAGCCTCCCAAAATCAAATTCTTCTTTTTAGATAGAAACAAAAACAAATGATCAACTTTTACTACAGTTAGAGTCAATACACATATAAAAAAATTGTCTCGAACACATCAATAACAATTTCTTTCTTTCTTCATGAATCACTACAATGATTGGTTTTAGTGAAACTAAAGAAACAAACAGGGAAGCAATAAGGATCGACCCCCAACAATAGCTGAAAATTTTAATATACAATGTTTTCTTAGTTTTCTCTTTTTTTCCTTGAATGTTGAAATTTAGTTCTGATTTGGGTAAGTGTAAGCACCACTGGCCCTTTTGACTGCAGCATTATCGAGCTCAGGAACAACCAAATCAAAATTCCAGTTCAACAAGTCAGGCATATACGGCCACAATCTTTCACAATCATTACCAATTCAACCTCCGCATCCTATTCACACTTTTTTTTGGGATAAATACAGCATCCTATTCACACTTCTAGCATATAACAACTAGTACAAACAAAAAATAAAAATCACTCAACCATACTGGCCATTCCAAAAGATTCAAAACCATTAGACACACATTCAACAAAGAACAGACACCAAACATAAACAAAATTTGCACACTCATCAACAAGAAGCATTTCAGCAACCAATTCAACCCTCTATCCTATTCACATTTCCAGCAAATAACAACTAGTACAAATAGAACCAAGCCAATTACTCAACCATTCAAATCTTTCTAAAAGCTTCTAAACCATCACACACAAATTTTATTTTTAAGCCACCAAACATAAACAAATGAGCAAATTCATCGAGAACAAGCATTTCAACAAACGATTGTGAAGCATTACTAAAATGTGGTACCTTGTGAATGGATTTATTAGTTTGTTATACATTATGTGACTGTATGCTGAGTCTCACATCATACGCATATCATTGAGTAATTTGCTTGTTCATGTTCATAGTGATGACCACAATGTATCTAAAAAAAGTACAAAAAAGCTAATGGAGTTCTGAAACTCAAGAATGGAAGTACAATGATTAAAACCCCAAGACCTAGAGCAATCAAAAAAAAAAAAAAAGAACTAACAAGGGCTGCAATTGGTTTAGAGAGCTCTCCACAAAAACCTGACTATTCCGCTCCTTCCATAATAACATGATTCCATATATTTGAGTCATGTTTACCAAAATTCCTCCAGAAAAAACATTCCTAAAATGTGGCACTTTGCGAATTCAGCTGGTTAATCAATACGTGGATATGTGACGAGTCTCACATCATACATAAGCATATCATCACTAGAAACCTTAATTGTATTGGAATATCGTGCAGATATGACTAGCAAATTCCTCAAGTGCAAACATTACTAAAATGGGGTACTTTGTCAACTTCCTTTATTTAGCATGAGCCCCACGTCATTTGTTTATAATTACACATAAAATAAATTCAATTGCAACCAATTCTTATATTCGAAAAACCTTAATAGTAATTAATTTTTTTGAGTTATCGCGCAGATGTAGCTAGCACGTTTCTCAAGTCATGTCATATTGTCATGACATAAAAATTTACAAACTCAAAAAGAGAGCAAAAGAAGAGAAACCTTAGTAGTCAACTTGTAGTCTCCCTTCTTCCACTTCCCACTCCTCACATACCGGTCGCTCTCACACAGCCTCCTCAGCACAGCCAACATGAGCCCGATGGCGAGGTCGGCGACGTCTTCGGTCAACACGTCGGGCGTGTACGTGACCCTAATCCCCTTCTCCCTGCACTTCGCGAGGTCGATCTTGTCCACTCCGACGCTGAAGCTCGACACGATCTCCAGCCTCGGCAACGCCTCGATCAGCTCGGCATCGGCGCCGGCAGAGTAGCTTCCGACGACGGCGTGGATCGAGTCGGCGTGCTCCTTGATGAACTGCGGCTTCTGCGGAGCCGTCCAGAGCTTGAAGAGGTTGTAGCGCCTCTGGAGCTCTTGCTCCAGGTACGAGTTCATCGGGATGAGCATGAGTACGCCAATGGATTCCATGAGTTCTAGGGTTAGGCTTTCCAGGGTTTTGGAAAACGGTTGAAGAAGGTGGAGTGCTTAGTGTTGTGATGGAAAAAGAGAATCAGAAATGGAGAACTACTGATATTGGCAAGGAAGGACTTGTTTTTTTTGGTTTGAAGGACGTCTGATATAAAACGGTGTCGTTGGAATGAGCACTGTAATTTCCTTGACAATCTCATAAGTTAAACAGTACATGAAAAAAGGAAGTGACAATACCGTTTTTTCCGTTATGGTCAGAAAGAGAACCGAACATAATTTAATAAGGTGAAAATTACCACCAAAAAAAAAAAATATATATATATATATATATATATATATATCCCTCACCTGACCTATGGCCTATGGGATAACTTGAACATATACCAAAACTAAACATTATTTGGAATTTCCTTGTTCCATGGGTTTCCTTCTTCATCTCTAACTGCAATTTATTTATACCATTTGCTATTCAGTTTATACGCTCTCTTGCTTACATAATTCCCATAATGAAATCACTACAAGACATATGCAGTCAAGAGATGTGAGGCCCCAAATATTTAAACAACCCCGGCCCACTCCTTAGCCGGCCCAAGGCCCGCACCGAGGAGAATATAGAGGCCGAGGGTAAAAGGGAAAAGCCTAGGCCCTCAAGGGGTCTCGTCGAGGATGCCCACCTCCTTGGCCAACCGACGTTGACTGAAGGAAAATATCTCCCACCCCTTAAAACTTAAGCCACCAACCTTCTGGCCTCTTTAATGGTGAAGTGACCAGCGAACCCAGGTGCCTTGGTCACTCCAACTAATAGAAAGTCTGCAATGACGGCTGAGAACTAACATAAAGCTGCAAAAGCAGATGATGGGACAGACCCTTATACGCAGAGTTCAGATAACCGACAGATGGACGGCTAAGATTAACTAAAACAATACTATATAACCAAGAGGATTCCCAACATAAAAAATGGGAGAGATGGATGAGTCCTGAAAAAAGGGGACAGGATTTAGATAAACTCTAAGAAAAAGAGATCCTCGGACTGAGCCGAGGACGAATACGCTTCACAAACACTTAACCAAAATCATCAGGATCCTCACAAACACTTAACCAAAATCATCAAGATCTTCATGAACACCTAATCAAAGTCATGGTCCTTATCCCTATAGAAAATACTTAGTCGAATGAACCTGATCCCATTATTCTTTTGAGTTTCATGTCATCCGTTGTTTGTCTTGCTAACGCCTAACCCTTTTTACCCACATTTCTACAAATTTTATTGTTAAGGGTGTTGGGGAGATAAACGCCTTGGGGAGCTTCCTTGAGTAATTAATATAACATATAGAGACACACTTTAACCCAAAAGGCCTAAGCCCCAATGGGTATGTGCTCAATTATGTTATATTAACCACTCATTCTTTTCATCTTTATTCAATGTGGGACTTCACTCACACGTGTAACCCAACAATCTCCCCCTCACGTGTGAGTCTCTACCACTCTATGGGCTTCAAGACTTCTCTGTGGGCCATGAATAAGTCCTACTCGCTCCCCCTTGCCTAATGGACTTTTCTCTTCATCAGCGCGTCATCCATGGGTCTCTCGTACGTCATCCATGGGAACCACGTGTCAACCCTGCACGCACATCCATGGGAACCACGCACGTTCATGTCCATGGGAACCTCGCACCATACCATTATTTAGCACCACTTGAGTCTCTGCCTCTCTGTGAGTTTTTGAACAAGTCCTACTCACTCCCCCTTGACTAATGGGCTTTTCACTTCATCAATGCGTCATCCATGAGTCTCTCGTACGCCATCCATGGGAACCACGTGTCAACCCTGCACGCACATCCATGGGAACTCCGCACGTCCATATCCATGGGAACCTTGCATTACACCATTATTTATCACCATTAGCAATAGTCCAGGATCTTTATGTGTGGGCCGTTTAGGCTTTCTCTGTCCCCGCTGGGTAGGGACCATGAACATCTCACCACCTTCGCCGCACACCACCATGGGCTCTGATACCACTTGTTGGGGAGATAAACGCCTTGGGGAGCTTCCTTGAGTAATTAATATAACATATAGAGACACACTTTAACCCAAAAGGCCTAAGCCCCAATGGGTATGTGCTCAATTATGTTATATTAACCACTCATTCTTTTCATCTTTATTCAATGTGGGACTTCACTCACACGTGTAACCCAACAAAGGGTCCATTACAAATTGAGTCCCTACAAGAAAAATTGATGAAATGAAGTATAGAACTTGGAGGAACAAAGAACTTTAACGCCTAGGGCGTAAGGCGAAAAATTTATGTAGGGACTCAATTTGTAATGGACCCTTAACAATAAAATTTGTAGAGATGTGGGTAAAAAGGGCTAGGCATTAGCAAGACAAACAATGGATGACATGAAACTCTAAAGAATAATGGGATCAGATTCATTTGACTAAGTATTTTCTGTAGGGATAAGGACCATGACTTTGATTAGGTGTTCATGAAGATCTTGATGATTTTGGTTAAGTGTTTGTGAGGATTCTGATGATTTTGGTTAAGTGTTTGTGAAGCGTATTCGTCCTCAGCTCAGTCCGAGGATCTCTTTTTCTTAGAGTTTATCTAAATCCTGTCCCCTTTTTTCAGGACTCATCCATCTCTCCCCTTTTTTTTTGTTGGGAATCCTCTTGGTTATATAATATTGTTTTAGTTAATCTTAGCCGTTCATCTGTCGATTATCTGAACTCTGCGTATAAGGGTCTGTCCCATCATCTGCTTTTGCAGCTTTATGTTAGTTCTCAGCCGTCATTGCAGACTTTCTATTAGTTGGAGTGACCAAGGCACCTGGGTTCGCTGGTCACTTCACCATTAAAGAGGCCAGAAGGTTGGTGGCGTAAGTTTTA
Organism: Quercus glauca; assembly: GCA_023736055.1. Lineage (NCBI taxonomy): Eukaryota > Viridiplantae > Streptophyta > Magnoliopsida > Fagales > Fagaceae > Quercus > Quercus glauca. Next base: position 23,982,416 of record CM043319.1, on the reverse strand, counting down.
AGGGGTGGGAGATATTTTCCTTCAGTCAACGTCGGTTGGCCGAGGAGGTGGGCATCCTCGGCGAGACCCCTTGAGGGCCTGGGCTTTTCCCTTTTACCCTCGGCCTCTATATTCTCCTCGGCGCGGGCCTTGGGCCGGCTAAGGAGTGGGCCGGGGTTGTTTAAATATTTGGGGCCCCACAATTTATATAGAATATTATATAGCTGGTTGTTAGACTATATAATCTAGGATGGTAGAGATGAAAAATTTGTTAAGATCTAAGATCAACAAATTTTTACTTTTGTTGTTAGACTTACTCCCCCCCCCCACCCCCCCCCCCCCCCCCTAATTTTAGATCAAATTACTTTGTTGTTGGTTTTTTATTATTATTATTATTATTATTATAAAAGGCCAAGAAATTGTTAAGAGGATTATATAATATTCAAGCTTATTATAGATGTGCTTTAAAAAAAAAATGTCACGTTCACAACATTTTCTCAAATAATCTTATATTGTAAGTTGTTACAAGTTATAATTTAAACCAACCATTGAAATTAATTTTTCCCCACCAATAACAACTGCTATATATAATTTGTTGTGAAAATATTTTAGACATAGTATTTCACCAATATATATATATATATATATATATATATATATAATAGTAGAGTGTTCAAATTTTTATTTTAAGAGTCAAAACAAAAAATAAAAAAAATTATATATAATTTTTTTTTTGCCAGTTGAACGTGGAGCCGCCCCTGGAATTGAGCCTATCCAAAGAACTTAATTAATCCTATTGTAAATTTGTAATGGTTGCAAGCAGGCTGGTCGGCGTTGAAAAAAAGTTCAGAAAGGTTTTTTTTTTTTTTTTTTTTTTCTTGGGGGGGTGGGGGGGTTGGGGGTGGGGTTGTTAACTTTTTATTTATTGAAAAGTTAACAGTATGTAAGAGAGGTCATAGATTAGAGTATGATTTCGTAGGAAAAAATTTTAGGTTTATATATCTAATTCTATTTTAAATATGAGCTAAGTTCATGCTCATTATTAAATAAAATAGTGTGTAGGCGCATGCATATGCATGGGTATTGTTGGGTTGAAATTTGATGGGCTAGGCACCAACTTTGCGTATCGTGACCCCAACGAATTCCCAACAATGAATTTGTAGAGAATGGGTTAAACAGCTGGGCTGGTTATGGATTTAGCAACGATTCAATGTACACGAATAAGGGTAAAGAAGCATTCAAACTAATATTTAATAAAAGTCCTCTTAGGTCCGAAGAGGTTTATCAGCTTATCAACTTAGTGAATACCAATTTTTCTCTCCCTCTCCGTGAGACCTATTTCCTTTATATATACACTTTTCACCTCATCTTCACCGTACACTTGTTCTTCATCTAAGCGTCCACTTGAGTACTAGTCACATCAGAAGTTTGCTTTAACCTGCAGTGAGTGGTAGTGGTTGAGGTTGCACTGTTCAGGTGCCTTCTCCACATAAATGCGGCCAGGAAAGTTGCTGCAGTGCATTAAATGAGGTGGTAGCAGCTTTTCCTTTAAGATATTTTTATGTCCTCCTCATCCCTAGGCACGTCTAGGATTTGCTCTCCTCCGTGGAATCAGTTGGGAAGGTCGCTTTCGCCCCCGGCATATTTGATTGATCAAGCACTATGATGATCTGACGTTGGGACCTCTTCGGACAGGCAGGGTAGCCTTCGGACGTATCCCAGTGTCCTTCCGCGCGTATTTCCACCAAACGGGCTCAGTATTGATCTCTTTTACCTCTTCGGACAAACAATGGTATACAAATTGGGCCTAGGCTCAATTCGCAGTGTTGGGCTCGTCCCCACAGGTATAATTAATTAAAAATAATCATAATTTTATATATATATATATATATATTTTAAAGAATCAAATTATACATAATATTAGCCTATTAGTATATATATAAATTGCAAGTTCAAGATTAGTTCATTTATTTATCGAGCAAGCTCGAACTACCTGATTAACTTATCATTTTTTCTATTTATATCAAAATCATGACTAAAATATTTTAATGCTTCATAAATACGTGGATTTTTAATACACAAATAGATTGTTCATAGCCTAAATTGGTTTAGAATTCAGATCCAACAAACTTATATAAGAATAATATGTATGCCTTTGACAGCAAGATCCATTCAACAACTAAAGAAAATGACAAAAACAGTCTAATTTTAACTATAGAATGTAGATGCTGAAAATATCCGAATATAACATCAGCCTTAAAAAGAGGCCGTGTTTAGTGTGGTTAAACGGGTCTCACTGAATTAATAGTCAACCTACACCATTCATTGGACAACAAGCCAAAACAAAATTCCGAGCTTTGTTATAAGCCTCACCGGCTTTATCCATTCCATCGTTATCCTCGTGACTGTGATGCTTCATGAATCCGTATAGAGTAATGTCAAAAAGCACTCCAAGGTGAGGACAAAAGAGGACCTAAAGGTTGGAATGTTAAAATTGCATTCTCAGAGCATTAGCATTGGTGAATGCTAATGCCATATCTAAGGCCAATTTGGCATTCTATGCCTTAAAATTCATTGCATCAGACAATGCTAAACACAACTATTGCAAATTTTTTGCAATAGTTGCTACAGTACAATTCTATCAATAGAATTGTACTGTAGCAGTATTCTAAAAAAAATAATAATTTTTTACTCCCTTTTAAACCGGAATTTCTCTCACCTCTCTCTCATTATTTCAGCTCTATTCTCTCTCTTCCCTCTTGTTTCTCATTTGCTCTCTCCTCTCTTCATCAGACCCAAACACCATTCTCCATCACACATCACAGTAGCTTAGTTTTTCTGGTGGGTTGCGATCCGGCGAATCTTGGTTGCTTTTTTTTTTTTTTTTTTTCAGCGTGGGTGACGGCGTGGGTCACTGGTGGTTGTGGTTTTTGGCGTCTGGTGGGCTGCGATCCGGCGGTTCTGTGGTTGCTTCTTTTCTTTCTTTCTTTTTCGGCGTGGGTCACTGGTGGTTGTGGGGTTTTTTTTTTTTTTTTGGCTGTGACCGGTGCCTAAATGGGTTATGGGTCGTGGTTGGGTCCGGTGTTGTGGCTGAAGTGGGTTGGGTCCGGTGTCTGTTGATCGGTGGGTGGATCGGGTGGGTTGATCATCGGAAGCTCTGATGGTGGCTCCGGTGATAATTTTTTTTGAATGGGTTTGCTCCGGTGGCTTTGGGGCTGATTTTTCTTGAATGGGTTTGAATGGGTGATGATTTTTTTTGAATGGGTTTGCTCCGGTGGCTTTGGGGATGATTTTTTTTGAATGGGTTTTAATGGATTTGCTCCGGTGATGATTTTTTTTGAATGGGTTTGCTCCGGTGGCTTTGGGGTGATTTTTCTTGAATGGGTTCCAGTGATGATTTTTTTGATCGGTGTGTGTGGCTATGTGTGTGTGTTGGGATGGGATGCTGTGTGTGTGTGGTGATGTGTGTGGGTTTGAATGGGTTTGCTCTGTGTGTGGCAGTGTGTGTGTGACCGGTAAAAAGCCCAGGAAAAAAATTGGTTGGAAATAAATAATAAAAAAAAGGTTAAAAAATAATATTTTAATGAGTAAAAGAGAAAAATAGAAGTTTGGGATGTAGGAAGAATTGTAAAATTGAATGGTATAATGATAAAGTGTAGTTTTGGAATGGTAAAATAGAGTAGCATTAGCATTCACCAATGCTAATGCTCTGAGTGAGTCCTATACACTTGGAAGACAGAGAGGCTTCTAGGCAGCTGTCTTTTTAAGACCTGTGTTTCTTGTATGATCATCTAGTATGTACTCCTCTATCTAACTTTTTTTTGTCCGGTTTGAGAATTCAAATTTTTTAAAAGAAATATTATTTATTGTCTTGTTTATTTTTTAAAAATTTATAAATTTTTAAAATTACTTTTAAAAAAATTTATCAAAAATTTGAATTAGTAAATTAATAGGGGTATAATAAAAACATTAGTAAATTAATAAATTTTATTTTTAGAAACAGGACAATATTTTGAAACATTTCAAAATAGAATAAAGGACAAAAAAAATGAGACGTAAAGAGTACCATTTTTTTCCACATTAGATAAGAGAGAATCTTTCTGGGTTTTGAAGGTTAAAAGAGAGATATTGCTTTTATCCCATTCTAAGCTTAGTTTTTCTTTTTTTTGAAAAAAAAAAAAAAAAGGTAGAAGAAGATGTTGGAAGGAAAAGCTATGATACAAGACACAGACATGCCACTAAAGATGCAGATCCAAACAATGGCCTCTGCTTCTCAAGCTTTAGATCACTATGATGTGGTTGACTGCAAATCCATAGCTGCACACATCACAAAGGTACTATTTCTCTCTCACTCTCTCTCAAATGCATAGAATGAAAGTACTTTCATTTTGATCAAAAAAAGAAAGAAAGTACTTTCATTTATTGTCATATATTCCTTTTTATTCTTTGCTTTTTCTTTCTTTTGCATGACCATTGGCTAGTCCATGTTAACAAGACATAACCTCATTATGAAAGTCTCTCTCTTTTTTCCTGGTATCATTGGAATGAATTTTTTTTTTTTTTTTTGAAATATTGAAATAACATTTGGTTATGCTCTTGCATTAGGGGTGCTTTATGTTTATTATGTAGAAACACGATGAAGAGTTTAAACAAATTTGAGTGACACACCATTCGAGAGGTGGGATGATGTGATACCCCAATGGTTAAAACTTCCCCTCCACCATTCATAATTCGCCGTAGGCGAGTTGTGATACAAGTTGTGGCACCAACATAACTGCAACATGAAAGGAGGTCTAGGCAGCTACAATCTGTCATACGTGACTGCAGAGGAATCTTCAGTTTCATGCTGGACAGGTCAGAAGAAAAAAAAATCCATATTTTGAGTCACACCTCACAGGAGCTATGCAAAATGGATGCACAGTGACGATGTTTTGAGCAAAGTTTTGGTTATCTGCATGAATATAGAAGCCTAGAGTTATAACGTATTTGGATGCTTTTATTTTTCCGGACAAAATTAGGTAGCAATGGTTGCAAACAAAAATTGGTTGCCCTATTTGCAACTTTCAATACATTGCTTCTTCAAACCCCTTGGTGGCTTCCTTCCTTTTCAGTCTTTACATATCGTGTATCCAACTTGTTAGGTTCTAAGGTCTTAGGATTTTATGTATTTAGAACTCTAATTTGTAATGTTGGCAAACCATGATCAAAACAATGTATTTAGTCTTGTTTAAGTTTGCTCAAAGTTGGTTAAATATTGTAAAGTTGGAATCGAGTGACTGCAGAAGCATTGGGGCTTCTCGGCCTGGCTCGATCGATCGAAGGTTAGACTCGATCGATCGAAAGTCGGCCCAGATGCGTTTTCTGCAGAATTCCAACTCAGCCCTAACTCTTTAAACGTTTAGGGTTTTATGTTTTTGCCCTAGGTATATAAGGCAAACCCTAGCCACGTTTTTAAGAGTTGCACAAGTTGTATTGTTGCTCATACATTGCGGTTTTGTGTAAATCTCTTGTGAGATCTAGAGGAGCTTTCCTTTACACAAAGCTTAGGGTTTTCAAGATTGAGATCACATCAACATCTTGATGATCAACTTGGTTGCTGCCATTGAAGCTTAAAGAAAAACAAGTGAGGAGCTTGTAGCTGATTGAAGGGATTCAAAGAAAGAAGTAGTCCGTGGATTCGGAGCCTGCGCTGGTCGTGTCAGGAAGTTACTACTGGTAGGTAGCATTAGGAAGTCAAGCGGGGAGCTTGTAAGTCCTTTTGTAAGAACTTCAATTCTTTCTTAGTGGATTCCGTTTTGCCTTGAGGATCGGTGGGTAAAATCCTCCCCAGGTTTTTTACCGGTTTGGTTTTCCAGGGTGATCATATCATTGTGTTATTTATTATTTCCGCTGCTTTATATGTTTTATATGCATGATATGATTTTGTGATTGTTTTAACCTAGAATTGCATAATTTGACTAAGTAAAAACTTGGCTTATTAATCTAGGCTACGCAATCTGGTTATAGTTTTAGGGGTCTAAACCGTTCAAGTGGTATCAGAGCGGGTAGCTCTTCTTGTTTGAGATCTTTATCTCTGAGCTGATCCTTGACCCCAGTTGTCATGGAGCATGGACACTCTTTGTTTGTTCCTCCTCACTTTGATGGGAACAATTATGCTTACTGGAAAGTAAGGATGAAAGCATTCCTGAAATCCATTGATGAGAGGGTGTGGAATTCCGTTGAATACGGATGGGAGAAGCCCACTACTCCTGTGAATGAGTGGCAAACTTCTGAAAAAGAAGCAGCAGGCTTCAATAGCAAAGCTATGAATGCCATCTTCAATGCTGTTTCAATGGAGGAATTTAAGAGGATCTCTAATGTTGAGGTTGCTCATACTGCTTGGAAAATCCTCCAAACTGTGCATGAAGGCACAAAGGCTGTTAAAATTAACAAACTGCAGCAATTAACTTCTAGGTTTGAAAACATTAGAATGTCTGATGATGAAACCTTTGATGAGTTTTATGCAAAACTAAATGATATTGTTAATTCTGCTTATAATTTGGGTGAAGTCTATGATCAACCTAAAGTTGTTAGGAAGATTCTTAGATCTTTGACTGAAGACTTTAGACCCAAAGTAACAGCCATTACTGAAAGTAAGGATGTTGACTCCATCCCTGTGGATGAGCTTGTAGGATCTCTTCAGTCCTATGAGTCTGACTTACCCAAGACTGTCAAATCCAAATCAATGGCACTTAAGTCTGTTGATGATGTTGAAGCTGGTGGATTTGATGATGAGCTCTCTCCCACGGAGATAGCTTACCTTGCCAAGAACTTTAGAAATTTTCTCAGAAACACTAATAGAAAGGCAAGGAACACCAACACTGCTGAACCTAGAAACTTTAGGAAGAATGATCCCACTAAGGTTAACAATTTTGAAAAACCTAGTGAACAAGTAGGTCAATCTTCTAATAACTCTTTGGGTACTCAGTGTTATGGTTGTCAAGGGTATGGTCATGTCAAATCTGAATGTCCTACTTTCTTGAGAAATAAGGGTAAAGCTATGGCTGTAACCCTTAGTGATAATGAGGTTTCTGATGATGAGTCCGGATGTGACGAGGATGAAAACTTCATTGCTTTCACTGCTACTGGTACAGTAGATGAAAGCATATCTGCTGAGGAGAACCCTGCTGATGGGGAACTCTCTGAAGACGCAGATCTTCAAGAGGCTTACAACAAACTTTGCAAAATTACTGCAAAGGATGCTATGAAAGTTGATTTAGGCCTGAAGAAAATTGATGCTCTTGAGCTTGAGAAGAAAAACTTGCTTGTGAAATTGTTTGATGCTAATGATCTTTTGAATAATGTTAAATCTGAAAACATGCTTTTGCTTGATAAAGTTAGAACTTTAGAACATGATTTATCTGTTGTTAGATCTGCTAGTTCTAAACTTGATCACATGCTGAATGTTCAAAAGTATCCTTCTGATAAAGCTGGGTTAGGATATGTTGAAAGCATCTTTGATTCTGGACCCCATTCCACTGTCTTTGTTTCTTCTTCTTCTTCTTCTGAACCTCTTGTGAGTGAGGTTGTGAGTGAAACCATTAAACCCCCTGTGAGTAAGGTTGTTAAACCTGTAGAAGTTTCACCACCAAAGAAGATTAAGGTAGACTTAAGAGAATCCAAACCTAAGGAGCCTACCAAACCGAAGGACAAGATGCATGGTAAACCTGCTTGGGTTTGTCATTATTGTGGTAAGTCTGGACATATTCGTCCTAACTGTTACAAGCTTCAAGCTGATAAGAGAGCAAAAAGACCAAAAGTGCCTGTGCCTCAAGCACAAGATCCTATGGCACTAATTGGTGAATTGGTAAATGCGTTAAACCTTTATTCCAATTCTGGAGTTGGGAATCACTCTAATGTGAATAAGAACTCCAATGCTCGAGGTGCATCTAAAAAGTTTTGGATGCAAAAGACTCGAACTAACTGAGTCTTTCTGACATGGTCCTTGTGCTTCATTGCTCTATTCTAATGTGACCATTGTGCTTTGTTTTTGTGTTTTTCTTTTTGTTCTAGGACTTGCATTGCATTACATACATGCATTTCACTCTAGGATTTATTTGTTTTCTCTTTTAAAAAAAATATAAAAAATAAATAAATAAATAAATAAAAGGGAAAAGCAAAATCTGTGTTGAACACTATTTTTCTTGATTTTTGAAAACAAGGTTGGTCATTCTTTTTACACATATCATGTCTTGTGTACCTTGTTTAACTTTGATGAGCTTATTTACTGCACTTGACTAGTTGAAACTTTGTAGTGCATGTTGTGTGGGAAAGATGTGTGTGGTTCTTAATCACTTTGCCTTAATCATGAAGTCACTAGTTTTTGACTGTCGGACTTGATCCTTTTGAGAAAGGCATAAATAACCATCTCACCACTGTTCACTAGCCAATCATGAACACCTTAGTGCATATCATAAGATTTAGTGCTCGAGAAAGTGTAGCACATGCACAAAAAGAACATAAGGTGTAGCCTCAAATTAAATTAAAACTGGTGTGTACTATTAGGCTTGATGCCAATTCACTTAATTAAAACCGGTGTGTACTATTAGGCTGAATGCCATTTCACATAAATAAGAGGCAAAAATGCAAGAAACTTACATGATTGCAAGCTTTTGATCTAGGAGATGTGGGAGTTATAGGATGTAACTCTTTAGGTGATGGTCTCTTTTAATTCTATGTGATGAATTGTGTAGATTTTATGCTTGATTGCCATTCACATATCACCTCACATGTATCTCAAGTCTTTGCTAGTTTCACACACTACACAAGTTACTCTTTGTTAAACACTGTACATGCTAGTGTGTGTGTTCTTGGTCTGACCAACCAAGTTTGAAAAATATCTTGAGATTTGTGCACAACATATTTGTTGCTAGAGAAAATTAAATGGAAGAATGATTAAAACTTGTGTTTGAGAGAATTGGGTTTAAAATTTTGGGATTTTGAAAAAGCATTCCATCTCATACTCATGCATTTTGTATTCATTATTCAAATGCTTTGAGGAGTTGTTTCAAAATTGGGTTTGCAATTTTTCAAAACTGTGTTTTTCCCCAAAATTCAGTGTGCCTCTGCCCATTTCGATCGATCCAACCTGATTTTCGATCGATCGAAAAAGTGCCTCAGAAAGTGCTAAAATGACTGTCACATTCGATCGATCGAATGTAATTTTCGATCGATCGAACATTGTGCAGAAGCTTTTTAAAAAAAGGGAAATCTGACTTTTTCAAAGTATCAAAACTTTTTCAAAAACTTTTCTTTTTCTCTCTCCGACGAGGCAAGACCAATTCTTCAAGTTTTTGTCGTTTTCTTCCGAAATTTTTGCATAATCTCTCTCTCCTCAAGCCGGTATGTCCTTTTTACCCTTCCTTTTCAATTAATTTTCATGATTTCATGCATTTTTCATGCATTTTAGAAGGTGATTTTCGGACTTTTCTTTTTGGGATTTTTTGATGATTCGGACCTAATCATGTGAAATTGATCAATGGGTTTTGTCGGGGACACCCTATAGACTTGTTCTTGATTGATTAATTTGATCAATTTTGTGTTTTGTGGAAAACTTAAATTTCTAGGGTTTATAATTGATCCGAATTGGGGCTTTTTGTGAAATTGGGATTAATTGATGAAATTGGCTTGTGTAATTGATGTAATTGGTTATTATAAACTGTTTCCAATAGTGTATAATGATTGATTCATCAATTTGGTACAAAAATTTTCAAGTGGTTCTCAATTTTTTAGGGTTTTTGTTAAGAAACTCTATGTTCAAGCCAATTTTGTGAAAATTGAACTTAATTTGATCCTAGTTACTGCATTAGTTCATGCATCATATTATTTTTAATGATTCATGCATCATATAGATTTTTATTCTATATTTTTTTTGTGCTAACTTGCAGTCTGCCCTTGGTTTTGTGTTTGTTCTTTATGGTTTTCTTTTGTGTCTCTGTTCTTTTCCTTAGCACCATGCCTAGGAAGACTAGAGCACGTAGGACTCTTCCCACTCCTACTCCTTCCCCTCCTTCTTTTGATAGTGAGAGGTTCCCCCGAGAGAAAAACCAAGAGATCTTTGAGACTTTAAACCTCAAGAGAAAGATTTGGGCTGAGCGTTCTGTTCTTTTAGATGAGGTTGATCCTGCCATTAGGGCAAATTTTGAGCGTAGGGGTTGGTTACCTTTATTAGCTGTGTCTGACCCTCCACCTCCGGTTCTCTTGATTATAGAGTTCTTGTCGAACCTCTCTGTCCACATCTATGATTCCAACACTCTTGTTAGGAATTGGATACGAGGTGTAGAGTACACCATTACTCCTCAAGTAGTGGCTGATGCTCTAGAGGTACCGTTGGTTAGGGATCCTGTCTATCCCTATGATGAGTCACCTGAGCTGAGTGATGTCATGTCTTACATCACTAGATCTTCTATCCAGTGGGGTTCTGATCCTCGGATCACCACCGCTGAGCTTCCTGAGACTACCTACCTATTCTTTAGGATAGCCTGTCATTCACTCTGGCCCATTTCTCATCTGCACACCATTCTTCTTGAGAGGTGTGTTTTTCTGTACACTCTTATTACAGATGCTCCTATTAGTTTTCCCCATCTTTTTCTTCGTTCTTTGAACGAAGTTTATAGGAGTTCATCTACTTCTCATGCCCTTGTTCATCCTATTTTCATTCATAGGATTTTACTTTATCTAGGTTTAGAGGACTTCCCTGCTTCTGAGCCTGTTCATGTTATCGATCCTATAGGTGCGTCTTTTCTTAGACAGAGGGCCGCTCATCTTCGAGTTGGTTCTAAACACCCTAGGTCTGATCCCTCTAGTAGCGCTCCTCCTCCTCCTTCTTCTACAGGTCCTGCTGGTGAGGCTGTTCCAGATCCTGTAGGTGCTGCTGCTGTTCCTCCACCTCCTGCGGCTGACTTCGATGTTCGTCGTACGTTGGAGACTGTCATGACCGTTCAGGCGGCTCATGGTCAGCTTTTGGTGGATCTGTTCGACGAGATTCGTGCTCTGCGAGCGGATTTGGCGCATCTTCGTTCTTCCTCACCACCTCCTTTTGATGATGGTCTATGATGCCCTTTGGCATTCCGTCACAAAAAGGGGGAGTAGAGTTTTGACTTGTAGAGGAGATTTTTGTTTGTAGAGGAGATATTTCTTGTTGATAGGGGGAGATATTTTTTTTGATTAGCATGGGATATTTTTGTGGAGTTTATTTAGATTGTATCTAGGTGCTTCACTTTGTATATCATTTTTGGGATGTTCATGTTAGGGGGAGTAACATTGATTGATATATTGATATACATGTTTCTTTTGATTCTTGTTGTCTTTATGATTCACTGCTTATTGATTTATACTTATGAGTTGTTTCATTGATATATTTCTTTATTTTGTGTTGTGTGAATCTTACAAGAATATTATACCTGTTTATATACTATTTGCTGCCACACATGCGTTTATGTGTTTGTTGAGTATTTCAGGAATATATAGGTTGATTCGACAAAGCTGCTGTCTACACTTGCAACCGATGGATAGTAGTTAGGTTGAACTTTTGTTTAAGAGCATTATTATGTAAAGGGCTATTTACTTGTAAACTTTGAGTTTTTATTGTGTGTTTTGTCACGGATTGCCAAAGGGGGAGTTTGTTAGGTTCTAAGGTCTTAGGATTTTATGTATTTAGAACTCTAATTTGTAATGTTGGCAAACCATGATCAAAACAATGTATTTAGTCTTGTTTAAGTTTGCTCAAAGTTGGTTAAATATTGTAAAGTTGGAATCGAGTGACTGCAGAAGCATTGGGGCTTCTCGGCCTAGCTCGATCGATCGAAGGTTAGACTCGATCGATCGAAAGTCGGCCCAGATGCGTTTTCTGCAGAATTCCAACTCAGCCCTAACTCTTTAAACGTTTAGGGTTTTATGTTTTTGCCCTAGGTATATAAGGCAAACTCTAGCCACGTTTTTAAGAGTTGCATAAGTTGTATTGTTGCTCATACATTGCGGTTTTGTGTAAATCTCTTGTGAGATCTAGAGAAGCTTTCCTTTACACAAAGCTTAGGGTTTTCAAGATTGAGATCACATCAACATCTTGATGATCAACTTGGTTGTTGCCATTGAAGCTTAAAGAAAAACAAGTGAGGAGCTTGTAGCTGATTGAAGGGATTCAAAGAAAGAAGTAGTCCGTGGATTCGGAGCCTGTGCTGGTCGTGTCAGGAAGTTACTACTGGTGGGTAGCATTAGAAAGTCAAGCGGGGAGCTTGTAAGTCCTTTTGTAAGAACTTCAATTCTTTCTTAGTGGATTCCGTTTTGCCTTGAGGATCGGTGGGTAAAATCCTCCCCAGGTTTTTTACCGGTTTGGTTTTCCTGGGTGATCATATCATTGTGTTATTTATTATTTCCGCTGCTTTATATGTTTTATATGCATGATATGATTTTGTGATTGTTTTAACCTAGAATTGCATAATTTGACTAAGTAAAAACTTGGCTTATTAATCTAGGCTACGCAATCTGGTTATAGTTTTAGGGGTCTAAACCATTCACAACTCCCAAAAACAATTTGGAAAGGAACTGACATCATTTGCTCTAGTAAACGCCTTTATATCAAGGTCTTGGACTAATAAACACAGCCTCGCTAAAATAAGAATAGAGTAATCAAGGGGAAGAGATTCAGAGAGGCATGTTTATATATCAGAAAGCTCAGCCCTGCATTGAAACATACGGATTATAATGTTTACATGTAACAGAAACATTATTAAGGTTTTTTCTTCCATTGAGATGCATTTGACAAGTTCTGCAAACAGTGAATTCCATAATTGAAGTTAATATAAGATTGCAGAAGGCAAGCTTCCAACCAATCTTCACATCCCTTAACGATATTAAACCAGTGGAGTTAATAGGGGTTTATTCGAAAAGTGAGCCTCCAAATTTCCAACCACAAGGTCAGCCATGACCTTCCGAGTTTCCACTGTGGCAGTTCCAACGTGAGGCAAGAGGACTACATTTTCAAGACCAAAGAGTTCCTCAGGTACTTCAGGCTCATGTTCATACACATCAAGACCAGCCCCACCTAACCGGCCTTCAATCAATGCAGATACCAGCTCTGGTTCGTCGACGTGAGGGCCCCTCCCAATGTTGATAAGAACACCCTTTGGACCCAATGCATTCATGACTTCACGATTGACGATATGCGTGGTTTCTTCTGTCAGCGGGCAAGCAACAACCAGAATTTGACAGTTGGAGGCTAACTCGACAACACTGGGATAGTATTTATACTTCGTGTCTGATTTTTCTGTTCTTGAATAGTAACAGATTGGGCAGTTAAATGCTTCAGCTCTCTTGGCAACTGCCATCCCAATTCTTCCCAAACCGATAATACCAACTGTTTTTCCAGAGAACTTCAAAATAAAGAAAGAAATGGATATTATTAAAAGGAAAAGGGAAGGAAGTGCATGTGAAAAGGAGTAAAAAGGCAATAGAATTGTAGAGTCCTACGTCAAGAGCAATATAATGAATATATAAGGAAGAATCATGCATAATAGGACAGGCCTAATTTCCTTGTTATAACATACAACTAGTATCAAGCAGATCACACCAAATGGCAAGTACACTTTCTGATATACAACATATGACATTTAATTGCCAGACAGTTACAAAACTTCCATCTGATTTTGATATCTTACTCAAGAGTAGTCTATGTGCTTTATATCAACATCTAACTGCCTTTAAAGAGTCAAAACTGGTCACGCATATTTTATTCCAGCAGCTATTAACCTCTTGTTGTGTGTGCCTCGATAATTTCTCTCATCGATATCATGCTCCAATCTATAATTTCACTATGCTGCAGGTTGAACTCAATTAATTTTATAATATATATGATATTGCTATGCCACTAGTGAATTAAATGCCTAGATAAAGACTTGAATTCTTACCAAAGAGGGAACAAACTAAATCCATCAATAGCATAACTAGCATTGGACTCCAGTAATGCAATCACAAAATGTATCCAATAGACATCAAAATATTAAACACCACTTATCAATGAAACCAAAAAGGATATACAGACCACCTTATAATCTCCATCTCTCCCTTTCTCTCTCTGTCTCTCTGTCGCTATCTCTTATATGTAAAGACCATTGACAACCTCATAATCTAGAGCTATCTGTCAACAAAAGATATGAAATGTAAACATGTAGTCCATGGCTCATCCACTTTAACCAGACAATATTGATTAAGCGTGAGAGAGGAAGGGAAACTTGACTTCTAGGCTTATGGTTCAAGGCTCTGTTGATTAGACAATCTTCTGGGGTACAGATAGTTCAGTACAGACAAAAGAAGTTCAGTACAGACAAAAGAACTGTGATCAGAATTCCACTTCACTACTAGAAATGAATTCTTTTAGCAGAGCAGCCTCTCAAAATCAAATTCTTCTTTTTCAGATAGAAACAAAAACAAATGGCCAACTTCTACTACAGTTCGACTCAATCCACATAAAAAAATAGTCTCGAACACATCAATAACATTTTCTTTCTTTCTTCATGAATCACTACAATGACTGGTTTTAGTGAAACTAAAGAAACAAACAGGGAAGCAATAAGGATCGACCCAACAATAGTTGAATATTTTAATATAAAATGTTTTCTTAGTTTTCTCTTTTTTTCCTCGAAATGTTGGAATTTAGTTCTGATGTGGGTAAGTGTAAGCACCACTTGCCCTTTGACTGCAGCATTATCGAGCTCAGGAACAACCAAATCAAAATTCCAGTTCGACAAGTCAGGCATATACAGTCACAATCTTTCACAATCATTACCAATTCAACCTCTGCATCCTATTCACACTTTTTTTTGGGGGATAAATACAGCATCCTATTCACACTTCTAGCATATAACAACTAGTACAAACAAAAAATAAAAATCACTCAACCATACCGACCATTCCAAAAGCTTCAAAACCATTAGACACACATTCAACAAAGAACAGACACCAAACATAAACAAAATTTGCACACTCATCAACAACAAGCATTTCAGCAACCAATTCAACCCTCTATCCTATTCACATTTCCAGCAAATAACAACTAGTACAAATAGAACCAAACCAATTACTCATCCATTTAAATCTTTCCAAAAGCTTCAAAACCATCACACACAATTTTTTTTTAAGCCACCAAACATAAACAAAATGAGCAAATTCATCAAGAACAAGCATTTCAACAAACGATTGTGAAGCATTACTAAAATGTGGTACCTTGTGAATGGATTTATTAGTTTGTTAAACATTATGTGAATGTATGCTGAGTCTCACATCATACATATATCATTGAGTAATTTGTTTGTTCACGTTCACAGTGATGACCACAATGTATCTAAAAAAAGTACAAAAAAGCTAATGGAGTTCTGAAACTCAGGAATGGAAGTACAATGATTAAAACCCCAAGACCTAGAGCAATCAAAAAAAAAATATGAATCAACAAGGACTGCAATTGGTTTAGAGAGCTCTCCACAAAAACCCAACTATTCCGCTCCTTCCATCATAACAAGATTCCATATATCTGAGTCATGTTTACCAAAATTCCTCTAGAAAAAACATTCCTAAAATGTGGCACTTTGTGAATTCAGTTGGTTAATCAATACATTGATATGTGACGAGTCTCACATCATACATAAGTATATCATCACTAAAAACCTTAACTGTATTAGAATATTGTGCAGATGTGACTAGCAAATTCCTCAAGTGCAAACATTACTAAAATGGAGTGCTTTGAAGGTGTTTGGATTGAAATTATTTTCTTGCGTTTGTGTTTTTTTTTTTTTTTAAATCTAGTGAACAGTGCATTTAGGCAAATGCACAATAATTTTATTAATAAACAGTAACCGAAAAATATTTTTTTATTATTTTTAATTTTCAACAAAATAAACGGTATTTAAATGTAACTTTTGCCAACTTCCTTTATTTAGCATGTGCACCACATCATTCGTTTATAATTACACATAAAATAAATTAAATTTCAACCAATTCTTATATAAAACCTTAATAGTAACCTTTTTTTTTTTTTTGGATTATCCCACAGATGTGACTAACACGTTCTTAAAGTAACACGTTCTTAAAGTCATGTCATGTCATGACATAAAAATTAACAAAATGAAAGCAAAGGAGAGAAACCTTAGTAGTCAACTTGTAGTCTCCCTTCTTCCACTTCCCACTCCTCACATACCGGTCGCTCTCACACAGCCTCCTGAGCACAGCCAGTATGAGCCCGATGGCGAGGTCGGCGACGTCTTCGGTCAACACGTCGGGGGTGTACGTGACCCTAATCCCCTTCTCCCTGCACTTCGCGAGGTCGATCTTGTCCACTCCGACGCTGAAGCTCGACACGATCTCCAGCCTCGGCAACGACTCGATCAGCTCGGCGGAGGCGCCGGCGGAGGCGTTTCCGACGACGGCGCGGATCGAATTAGCGTGCTCCTTGATGAACTGCGGCTTCTGCGGAGCCGTCCAGAGCTTGAAGAGGTTGTAGCGCCTCTGGAGCTCTTGCTCCAGGTACGAGTTCATCGGGATGAGCATGAGTACGCCAATGGATTCCATGAGTTCTAGGGTTAGGGTTTTGGAAAATGGTTGAAGAAGGTGGAGTGCGTAGTGTTGTGATGGAAAGAGAGAATCAGAAATGGAGAACTACTGAGTTTGAACGTGCGTTGTGAGCCAGAGAATGGAATTGATATTGGCAAGGAAGGACTTGTTTTTTTTGTTTGAATGCAAGGACGTCTGATCTAAAACGGTGTCGTTGGAGTGAGCACTATAATTGATATTGTAAAAATACGCGGTATTTCTCATAAGTTAAATGGAATATGAACAAGGAAGTGTAAGTACCGTCTTTTCCGTTATGGTCAAAAAGAGAACTGAACATAATTTAATAAGGTGAAAATTACAACAACCAAAAAAATATCCCCCACCTGCGAAAATTATTGAATATTTCAAGATCACCATAAACGTGAACTTTTGGCAAAACTAAATATTATTTGGAATTTTCTTATTCCATGGGTTTCTTCTTCATCTCTGATTTATTTACCGTTGGCTATTCAGTTTAGACACTCTCTCACTCACATAATTACCATAATGAAATTACTACAAGACACATGCACTGCAGTCAAGCGAAATTGATGAAAGGAAGTAAAAACTTGGAGGAACAAAGAACTTTCAAACAATATCTAGGCCTAAGGCGAAAAATTTATATGGAGAATTTTATATGTAAATATTAATTAAACAAAATTATTTAATACTAATTGTGGGAGGAGGAAGCCCAGGGAGAGGGAATCATCAAGTGGGATACACCTAAGATATAATTGGGCCTAACTACTCACCAAACCAAGCCCAGAACAGTCAAGACAGTCATGTCAGGGAAACCGAGGAGGACAACCAACTCGAGGAGCCTGAGGAACGAATACTTCTTGGAAGACTAGAGATAAGCCACCAAGGCCATAAGGTTGAAGGCCGAGGAGGATCGTAGTGACGTAGAAACAAAGGCAGGAGGAAACTTCCAGATAGAGGTTCCATCACCTTCACATTCAATGCACTATACCAATTTAGCATGCCACATTAATGGCAAATTGATCTCTAAACAATGCCTCGTAGCCTGTAGCCTACTCTATTGCCACTAGCAAGGTAGTAATGGGACTAGTATCTAGAGAAAGATCAATGGCCTTCCAAGTGGAAGGTTAAGATGCAATCCAAACAGCTATATACAAGAAGGAAGATTCACCATGAGAGGGGGATCGAAAAAAGTTGAGAGAGAGAAATAGCGAGATAGAAAGAGAAAGCGACCATTGTAAAACCGAGAGGTGTTTTTCTAAAGAGCAATCGTTCCTTGGTTAGCCCGATGAAGGAATTAAATGAGGATTTTTCTTTTCTTGCCATAAATCTTCTCATGTATTGCTATCTTTAGTGATTAACTTTCTTTAATTACCCCTATGTAGCTACCATAGATCAAATGTTGACCTTAACCACCCACCTCTACAAATTAGTTGTATTGGGCCTCTATCCTAAGCCAGTCTCATTTGGGTTGGACCTGGTTTCAAGCTTTGTCCCCTACACTAATCAAATCAAGGTTAATTTGATACATTAAATACATAATTTAATGAATAATACCAACTAAATTAATGTTAATTTCATATAGAAAATTGAATATTATAGTTGAATAATAAATTTTAATAAAAATATATTATGATTAAAAAAGATATTTTATTTTGAATATATGACG
This sequence comes from Quercus glauca, assembly GCA_023736055.1. Lineage (NCBI taxonomy): Eukaryota > Viridiplantae > Streptophyta > Magnoliopsida > Fagales > Fagaceae > Quercus > Quercus glauca. Next base: position 23,964,172 of record CM043319.1, on the reverse strand, counting down.
ATGCATAGTTAAGTAAAGTTGTAATCTAATTTTTAATTTCATATCATGTTTTTAAGTGACAGAGATAGATATTATTTAGTGTGTGATTTTGTAGGATATTAGTTTACAAAAATTAAAGTCTCAAACTATTAAGGGAGATTAATCTATAATTGATACTTTAACACATTTCAACATTTTTTTTTTTTAAACATTTTAGGCTTTTAATTGAGTTAAGTTTCTATTGGTCTCGTACTTTGGGAGTCTTAATAGAAATGAAAAAGAAAAATGAGATAAAAGCATTACAAAAAGTTCATAATATGATGTGACAATAACTATTGATGATGCTCGAGATCGTCAGTTGAGTTCGTCAGATGGAGAAGTATCTTCAACCTGCAGAAATGATCATCGGTGTGGTGCCTGCCACAACACCTCCGATGCCAAAGTCAGTATATGAAACTTTCTTTAGAGCAAATCAATGTAAAGTAGAGCAAAATGAAAAGAAAATCTCCTGTTCTAGTCTCTCTGTCTGTATCTCTCCTGTTCTTGGTGATGTGTGGGGTTTATATATGTTCTTATGGCTTCTAGCCGTTGGTATAGTTATGGAGGTCTTAATGCTCCTTCTGGTAACGGCTGGGGATGAATGATATGCCATCAATGTCTTCTAACGGACTGTACAGTTGTCCTATGTAACTGTTTTGGGCTTTGATTGCCTGCATTAGATGACCTGGATTTCTTCGTCAGTAAGAATACATCTGGCTTACAAGACTGAAGTTGGGTTCGTTCGTCTTGGTGGGATCGTCTGTGATTGATGAGTTTGTGGTCCCGTCAGTTGCCCCCCGATTCTGTGTTCGTCGTTTGAATGACGATCATAGAATACGAAGAGTTTTCAACTTTTGGGTGCCGTTTGGGGCTTTGCTCCGCGTTAAATGCAGAGTGGCGGCGCTTCGTGAATCGTGGTACACGTGGCATGTGCCAATTAATGCTCCACTTAGTAAGACTATTGGGCTTCCCGCTGGTTTTTTCAGTTTTCCCAAACACTCTTAATTTAAAACCTCTTCTTATTCTCTTTTTTCGGAAATACTTCAATCATTGCTTTGATCATTCTTCTCCGGCGAGCTCTTTCTACAATTTTTCCCGCCCGGCGTGGTGGTGCTCATTTTCTGTTGCTTCAAAGGTACACTCCTTCTTCTTTTCCTCCTCTTTTTTATGCTATCGTTTCCGTTTCGCAAAAAAATTTTGTTTCTGATTTCTTTTCGTCTTTTCCATCTTCTGCTTGTTCTGCTTTTCTGGGGATGTAGTTTGCTATTGTACCTCTCATTTTCTGTCTTTCATGTTTCATAGCTCCGAAGTTAGGATAGCCTGTCCCTCGATTTCGTTCCTTTTTGCTCGATTAGGAGGGTCTCTAGGTGTTTTTCCTCATCTTGAGGATTTTGTTTTTGAGGGTAATTGTTTGAGTGTGGCATTGGCGGATTTATTGCCTTTGCTTCGTCAATCTCTAAATTGGTTTGAGGACGAGGTTAGGAAGCGAGTAGAGATGTCTGAGGTAAGGTCGAGTGAGCTCGAGACCGGGCTATCGTCCAACGGCGGTCCCGTGGAAGGGGATACAGCCGTCTCTAGCCCTCGTGAGGTTAGGGCTTTTTATGCTGTTGAGGAGGGATGTGGGTTGGACGCTGATACCCTTGAGAGGTTTAGGGATAGGTTCCAATTCCCAGATAGGGTTAGGGTTCGTCTGCCCAGTGAAGAGGATAGGGCTTGCCATTTCTTCCCGGGTGAAGTATGCTTTTACGAGTCTGCTTTTACCTGTGGATTGAGGTTTCCAGTCCATCCTTTTTTGATGGAGTTGTTAGATCACTTCGGGATTGCTCCTGGGCAGCTCATGCCCAATTCATGGAGGATTCTGATAAGTTGTATGGGAATATGGCTGGCTGCCACTGACGGGGATATGCTCCGTGTTGACGAGCTTATCTACTTGTACCGTCTAAAAGCGTCTAAGGAACATGGATATTATGAACTGGTTCCATGGGAGAGAAGAACTAGAATCGTCAAGAAATTACCCTCGTCATTCAGGTACTGGAAGTCCAGGTTCTTTTTTGTATCTGGGGACGATTTTGAGACCTCCTCGAGCGAGGTTTGGGGTGATCTCCCGAGGTTGCATCGTCGGTGGGGAACCCCGACCTTAGGTGCGTCAACACTCTTTTGTTTTTGTCTTTTTAATCTTTACTGCTCTTGTTTCTGTTGGTGGGTTTTCTCATTCTTCTTTTTCCTCAGTTAAGAGACGACCGAAGTTGAAGAGTAGATATAAAGAACGAGTGGAGAAGGCGATCAGTTACGCACAGACGATCGAAAGCTGGGACGATCTCGTGGATCCCCGGACTCTTGCGTTTTACTGTCTTGGTCCGGAGCCCTCCAGCTTCGTCCTGCGGAATCTAGAGATCGAAGGAAAAAAGAGTAAGTGTTTGAATTTGTTCGCAAGTGATTTTTTTTTTTTTTTTTTTTTTTTTTTTTTTTTTTTTTTTTTTAACAAGTGTTTCCCTCTTGCAGAGATGACGACTAGATTTAATAAGGGCATGTACGCGAAGATGAGGGCAAAGAAGGACGAGCCCTTATCGAATTTGGGGAAGAAAGCTGTTCGCGTTACTGAAAGAGGTGGGCCCGTGCCTGTAGCTTCTTCTGTCAGCCCAGTCACATCTGGGGCTTTGGTTACAAGGGTAGCCTCTCCTACGACTTCAGTGGAGGAGATCGATGGTACTCCAATTTCCAAGAGACCGAGGTTGACGGAGAAGGAGAAGGACAGAGGTGAAGCTTGTTCGTCCACGATCTGGAATGATGAGAAACTTGCCGTGGACCGGGCTCATGAAGTCGTCAGCGCAGCGGACTTAAAGGTTCTATCAGGTGTTTCCTTCAATGAGGTGGCTACCCGGCATGTTCAAAAGCTGGTTCAGGTATGTTCATTCGTGCTCCCCTTTTTCTTTTTCTTTTTTTTTTTTTTTTTACTCAGGATTCTCCCCTTTTTTTTTTTTTTTTTTTTTTTAGGTGCTGGGGGAGAGCGTCCATATTACTACAGAATATTTGACGCAGGAGGCCAAGGTCGCGTCTATTACCTCCAGGATGGATGCCTTGGAGAAAGAGAATTCTTCCTTGAAGAAAAATTTGATAGACTCTATGGCCGAAGCGACGTCGCTGAAGGAAAAGGTTAAGACGCTGGGGGACGATCTTAGGGTAGAACGCCAGCTAACGCTTGAGAAAGACGAGCAGATCCTCTCGGCTAAGGAAAGCCTCAAGACTATTGCTGCCAGATCCGTGGAGGCCTTCCAGACCACTGACGAGTACAATACTGTGCTCTTTAGTTGGTACTTCAAGGGTTTCGAGCTTCTAAGGAGGTATCTTATCAAGCACCCCTCTGGAGTGAACATGGAAGAGCTTGATCTGGAGGAGGTAGATCAAGAAATGGCTGCTGACGAGGCTGCGCAATCGTCTGCTACGGAACCTGACGCCCCTATTGATGCCCCCGTTAGTGCTGCCCCTCCTCAGGATGCTCCAAGTGAAGCTGCTGCTTGACGACCCTGGAACTCAGAAAAAATTTCTCTTTCTTTTTGGTGAAGCCCTTTATGTTTTTGGGCTTATTATGTAAATATTCTGCCTATTTTGAGAACAATGCTTTTTCAGCCCGGTGTTTATGGGCTTTTATTTGAAAACAATGTTATTTTGCCCAGTGTTTATGGGCTTGGAAACAATGTTAATTGGCCCAGAGTTTATGGACCTTTATTTCCCTTCTGATCTAACTTACCCTTTTTTTTTTTTTTTTTATATTTACTTACGTTTGTCGTGCATCCCGTGGTTGGTGTTTTTCCAATATCTTGCTTGTCAACAACTGGCATTCGTCAGTGCGTGGTTCCATGGCCGAGCGACTTTTAACTTTTTCAATCCCTTCAAGGATCTTGTTGCTTGGCCATTTTTGGCCTGTTTGATCATTCTTGTTGATTTTGTATCCGTATGTCCGTTAAGGCGGACTCTTAGCCAACTTCAGCTTTAGTTGAGAATTTTTCTCGTCGGTAACTTACATCCGTCTGAGCGGAATCTTGTTACTCAGCCATCTTTAACTTCGCTCGTTCGTCAGCAACTTACATCCGTTGAAGCGGAATCTTGTTACTTAGCCATTTTTGGCACTAGCTTCGTTTGTTCGTCAGTAACTTACGTCCGTCGAAGCGGAATCTTGTTACTTAGCCATCTTTAGTTTCTTTTGTTCGTCAGTAACTTACATCCGTCGAAGCGGAATCTTGTTACTTAGCCATCTTTGGCTTTAGTTTCGTTTGTTCGTCAGTAACTTACATCCGTCGAAGCGGAATCTTGTTACTTAGCCATTTTTGGCTTTAGTTTCTTTTGTTCGTCTGTAACTTACATCCGTCGAAGCGGAATCTTGTTACTTAGCCATTTTTGGCTTTAGTTTCTTTTGTTCGTCTGTAACTTACATCCGTCGAAGCGGAATCTTGTTACTTAGCCGTTTTTGGCTTTGTTCGCAAATTTGTTTCTGATTGAGCCTGTTTGCACAAAGAGATTAGCTGAATGATTCATTTATTGATTGATAATGATGCATATATCATTCTATTACAAATTACTGATGGTATTTCTTCAAATGTTCGATGTTCCACGGCCTCGGGAGTTTTTCTCCGTCCATGGTCTCCAGGTGATAGCTCCCTTGTCTGGAGTAGTGAATGACTTTGTATGGCCCTTCCCACGAGGGGCCGAGCTTTCCTTGAGCTGGGTCCTTGGTTGCCTGGGTCACCTTGCGCAGGACGAGGTCTCCTATGTTGAATCGCCTGAGCTTCACCCTTCTGTTGTAGTAATCAGTCATTTTCTTCTGGTATTCAGACATCTTGTTGAAGGCTCTGTCTCGAACTTCGTCAAGACAATCCAGATCTACTCGCAGGAGGTCGTCATTGTCTTTTTGGTTAAAGGCTTCCCTCCTGGTGCTGGTTAACCCTACTTCAACTGGGATAACTGCTTCTGTGCCGTAGGTAAGCTTGAAGGGGGTTTCTCCTGTCGGGGTTCTAGCCGTGGTCCGGTAGGCCCACAGGACGTTGGGCAGCTCGTCCGGCCATGCACCCTTTGCCTCGTCCAGTCTGGTTTTTATGATCTTGAGTAACGTGCGGTTCGTCACCTCCGTCTGTCCATTCGCCTGCGGATGGCCTGGTGACGAGAACTGGTTCTTGATGCCCAAACCTGAGCAGAAATCCTTGAAAGCCTGGCTATCGAACTGTCGTCCGTTGTCTGATATGATCGTCCGCGGGATCCCGAACCTGCAGACAATATTCTTCCATACGAACCCCTGTATCCTAGCCTCGGTGATGGTTGCCAATGCCTCTGCTTCAACCCATTTAGTAAAATAATCAATAGCAACAAGTAGGAATTTTACCTGACCTTTGCCTTGAGGCAGCGGACCGACGATGTCAATGCCCCATTGTGCGAACGGCCAGGGAGATGTTATCGTCGTTAGCCTTTCTGACGGTAATCGTTGAATGTTCCCAAACCTCTGACATTTGTCACATCTCTGGACGAACTTTGTGGCGTCGTTTTGCATTGTTGGCCAGAAGTAACCTGCACGCATGATTTTTCTTACCAGGGATCTTGGTCCTGCGTGATCTCCGCAAATTCCTTCATGAACTTCTCTGAGGATGTATTCCGCTTCTTTTTCATCAACGCACCTCAGGTAGGGCATGGAGAAACCTCTTTTGTACAGAGTATCATTGTGAATTGTGAACCTGGTGGATCTCTTTTTGATCTTTCGGGCTTCATGTGCATCCTGGGGTAAGTGGCCATCTTGGAGGAAGGAGATGATAGGTGTCATCCAACAGCTTGCGTCCTGGACTGTGAATGTCATGGCCTCTTCTATGCTGGGGCTTCCCTGTATTTCCATCATCAGGTCTATCTTTGGTTCTTCTTCCCCTGACGAGGCTATTTTTGAGACTTCGTCGGCGGCCACGTTCTGGTTCCTGGGGATCTGGATGAATTCCACTTTTTCAAACTCTTGAGTTAGATGTTTCGTCAGTCTGAGGTATCTCTGCATTCTTTCTTCTTTTGCTTCGTATTCTCCTTTGATTTGCCCAATCACTAACTTTGAGTCGTTCTGGACTAGTAGATTTCTGGCCCCGAGTTCTTTTCCGAGCCTTAAGCCTGTCAAGATTCCCTCATACTCGGCTTCGTTGTTGGTGGCTGGGAATTTTAGCTGAACTCCATACCTCAACACCTCTCCATCAGGAGTGATTATGACGACCCCTACTCCCCCTCTTTTCTTTGTTGACGAGCCGTCAGTCTTTATTACCCATGTCTCGTTCACGCTGGCAAGGCTTGGCTCGTCTGGATAGGTATACTCGGCGATGAAGTCTGCCAGGGCTTGTGCTTTGATGGCCGTCCTTGGATGGTATTCCAAGTCGAATTGGCCGAGTTCAATCGCCCACTGGACCATCCTGCCTGCTGCTTCAGGTTTGCTCATAGACTTCTTGATGGGTTGATCCGTCATTACTAGAATCGGGTGTGCCTGGAAGTATGGTCTGAGCTTGCGCGATGCTACTATTAATGCAAACGTGATCTTCTCAATCTTTGAGTATCTGGATTCAGCTCCTTGGAAAGCTTGGCTGACATAGTAAACTGGAAGTTGTTTTCCATCTTCTTCTCGGATTAAAGCGGCGCTGACGGCTGTAGATGAGACTGCTAAGTACAAATACAAGTTTTCACCTTCTTTGGACGGGCTCAGGAGGGGCGGATTACTAAGGTAACGCTTGAGCTCCTGGAACGCCGCTTCACACTCGTCGGTCCACTCAAAGGCTTGCTTCAAGGTCTTAAAGAACGGTAAGCACTTATCAGTGGCTCTAGACACAAACCTGTTCAAGGCTGCGATCCGGCCTGTGAGCTTCTGGACTTCCTTGACGGTCTTAGGTGAGGTCATGTTGATTATTGCTTGCACTTTCTCAGGGTTTGCTTCTATCCCCCTCTGGGATACCATGAATCCAAGGAACTTCCCCGAGGCAACACCAAAGGCACACTTACCAGGATTCAGCTTCATTTTGTATTGCTTGAGGGTCTCGAATGTCTCTTTGAGGTCGTCCAGATGTGCAAGCTCTTCCCTGCTCTTGACGAGCATATCGTCCACGTATACTTCCATGTTTTTTCCTATCTGCTTGGCGAACATTCTATTCACTAACCTTTGATAAGTTGCCCCTGCGTTCTTTAGCCCAAAAGGCATCACCTTATAACAGTAGAGCCCCTGGCTGGTGATGAAGGCAGTTTTCTCCTGGTCTTCGTCAGCCATCTTGATTTGGTTGTATCCTGAGAATGCATCCATGAATGTTAACAGTTTGTGCCCAGCAGTGGAATCCACGAGCTGGTCTATCCTTGGGAGGGGGAAGCTGTCTTTTGGGCAGGCCTTGTTCAGATCCGTGAAATCCACACACATTCTCCATTTCCCGCTTGCCTTTTTTACTAAGACGACGTTGGCGAGCCATTCTGGGTAGTATACTTCCCTGATGAAACCTGCAGTCAAGAGTTTACTTACTTCGTCTGTGATTGCTTGGTCTCTCTCGGGTGCGAATGTCCTTCGTTTCTGTTTGACGGGCTTTCTCTCCGGGTCCACATTCAGCCTGTGTTGTATGACCCCGGGGGATATACCTGGCATGTCGTCGTGACTCCAGGCAAAGACGTCTAGGTTGTCTCTAAGAAACTGAATGAGCCTCGTCTTCATATCAGGACTCAAGGTCGTCCCTATCCTGGTTGTCTTCGTCGCTTCCCCTTTGATGAGTTCTACTGCTTCCAGGGCCTCCACCTTTTCTCCTTCCTTTTCTTCTATTATCCACGTGTGATTCTCTTTAGCTGCTAAAACAGCTTGGTAGCATTCTCGAGCTAACACTTGGTCTCCCTTGACTTCTCCAACACCGTTTTCTGTTGGGAATTTTACCTTCAGGCAGTAGGTGGATGTGGACGCCCTCCACTTATTAAGTGCTGGTCTTCCAATGATGACGTTATAGGATGAGGGACAATCTACCACCAAAAAATCTATCTGACGAGTTAATTGTTGTGGGTACGTTCCCACTGTTACTGTGAGTGTTACTATTCCTCTGGGATACACTCTGTCACCGCTGAAGCTGACGAGGGGGGAATCGAAGGGACGAAGTCTTTTTGGATCAAGCTTCAACTGTTGGAATGCGGGAAAATAGATAATATCGGCAGAGCTACCATTATCCACGAGGATTCTCTTGGTGTTGAACCCTTCTATGTTGAGCATTATGACCATGGGGTCATTGTGTGGTTGCTTCACCCCTCTAGCATCATTCTCGTTAAAGGTCATATCTTGGTCAGTTCGTCTGTACTTTGACGAGGGTGCCATGTGGACGCTGTTTATTTGCCGTTGATATGTTTTCTTGAGTGACTTGAATGATCCCCCTGTGACGGGCCCTCCTGTGATCGTCTGTATCTCCCCGACCACATTTTGCGGAGGTTGGGATTGATGATCATTGCCCCTGGACGAGGGCTCATGTCGGCCTTTGTTCTCATCTCGAGGTTTATTGTAGTCTCCCTTCTTTACAAATTTCTGCAACTTTCCCCTTCGTATCAATTCTTCTATTTGTTCTTTGAGGTCCCTACAATCTTCTGTATAGTGGCCATGATCTTTATGGAATCGGCAGTACTTGCTTTTGTCACGGACGTTTGGGGACGAATGTAGCGGTCGTGGCCACCTAAGGTAATGTTCGTCTTTGATCTGTGTGAAAATTTTGTCAATAGGCATAATAAGAGGAGTGAATTTTACCGTTCTAGGGTTTTTATCGTCTTTTCTCCTAGCTCCGTCATTGGCTCGACGATCCTGTCTCTCTCTCTTCTGCCCCCTGCGGTCGTCCTCTCTTCTTCCCCTGTCCCCTGGTCTATCTCCGTCCCTGATGGCAGCTAGCGCATCTTCAGCGTTCATATATTTCTGCGCCTTAAGAAGCATTTCAGCCATCGTCTTCGGGGGATTCTTCGCGAGTGAAGTGACGAGTTCCCTAGTTCTCAGTCCTGCTTTGAAGGTCGTCAGCTGCACTTTGTCATCAGCCTCGTCTACCTCCAGTGTTTCCCTTGTGAAACGCTTTACATATGACCTCAGCGTTTCCTTTTCTCCTTGTCTGATGGTGAGCAAATGGTCGGCGGTCCTCTTTGGTCGTTGTCCCCCAATAAAGTGACGCAGGAAGGCGCTGCTCAACTGCTCGAATGTATCAATGGACGATGTTGGCAACTTTGTGAACCATTCTCGAGCAGCTCCCCTGAGAGTGGTGGGGAAGGAACGACATAATATCTCATCGGGAGGCTGTTGAAGCCCCAAGGTTGTTTTGAAGGTATTCAAATGATCTTGAGGATCCTTCAGCCCATCGAAAGGCTCGAGCTGTGGTAACCGGAATTTGGACGGAACTGGGCAGTCAAGGACGGTTGTTGTGAATGGTGAATCCGTTGCTCGGACCATTCGATCCACACTTCGTTCCGTCTTCTCCTTAATAGCATTCCTAAGTTCGTCCATTTCTCTTCTCATCTCTTTCAGCATATCTGAGTTTTGTTCGGTCGGAGTGGTGGGCCTCCTTGGATCACTTCTTCTATGACTATCCCCTTCACCTTCCTGACTTCCTTTGGACCTATTTTCCTCTTGTTGGAGCCGTAGCTTCATCTCTTGGTTCTGTCTAGTCAATTCTTCTACTGTGGCTGCAAGAGCTTGGATTTGCTGGGCTAAGGCTGCAGAATCTTGATTGGACTCCATCTGAATAGTATAATTGATCGGGAACTACAATCTCGAATGTAAATACGAAAAACCTCGTCCCCACAGACGGCGCCAAACTGATGATGCTCGAGATCGTCAGTTGAGTTCGTCAGATGGAGAAGTATCTTCAACCTGCAGAAATGATCATCGGTGTGGTGCCTGCCACAACACCTCCGATGCCAAAGTCAGTATATGAAACTTTCTTTAGAGCAAATCAATGTAAAGTAGAGCAAAATGAAAAGAAAATCTCCTGTTCTAGTCTCTCTGTCTGTATCTCTCCTGTTCTTGGTGATGTGTGGGGTTTATATATGTTCTTATGGCTTCTAGCCGTTGGTATAGTTATGGAGGTCTTAATGCTCCTTCTGGTAACGGCTGGGGATGAATGATATGCCATCAATGTCTTCTAACGGACTGTACAGTTGTCCTATGTAACTGTTTTGGGCTTTGATTGCCTGCATTAGATGACCTGGATTTCTTCGTCAGTAAGAATACATCTGGCTTACAAGACTGAAGTTGGGTTCGTTCGTCTTGGTGGGATCGTCTGTGATTGATGAGTTTGTGGTCCCGTCAACTATTATTGATGAATTTCATCAATCTATTTAATAAATGTTTAAATTACATTTTTTGTGATCAGGTGACATGTCAATTTATAAGCCTATGGTAAAATTTGTGGTATTCTTAATATCACTAATTTTTTTTTTTTTTTTTTTTTTTTAAGTGCACAACCAATGGAGGAGGAGCCTTTTTCCTTAAGGGTAATTTTTCTTTTTTTGGTGTTGGGGCCTTAGGCCTAGGCCTAAGTTGCCTAGGCCTTGGGCCACCCCTTAACAATATTAAGTATTGTAGGGTTAAAATTTGATGGGCTAGGTACAAACTTTTCACACTGTAAGTCCAACGAACCCCCAACAATAAATTTGTAGAGAATGGGTTAAACAGCTGGACTGGTTATGGATTTAGCAACGGTTAATGCATGTAAAAAGGATAAAAAGATGTTCAGACTAGTATTCAAAAAAAATTCTCTTGGGTCCGAAGAGACTTAGTATTTATCAACTTCGTGAATACAATTTTTTCTCCCTCCCATCTTCAGGGACCTATTCCCTTTATATATACTCCTTCTTTCTCATCCTTATCGTACACTTGTTCTTCATCCAAGCATTCACTTGAGTACATGTCACATCAGACATTTGCTTTAGTCTACCGTGAGTGGTGGTGGCTGAGGCTGAACTGTTCAGGTGTCTTCTTCACATAAATGCGGCTAGGAAAGTTATTGCAGTGCATTAAATGTGGTGGTAGCAGTTTTTCCTTTAAGATATTTTATCCTCTCCTTATTCCTAGGCATTCCCAGAATTCGCTCTCTACCGTGGGATCAGTTGGGAAGGTCGCTTTTGCCTCTAGCACATTTGCTTGATCAAGCACCTAATGATCCGATGATGGGACTTCTTCGGACAAAGAGGATAGTCTTCGGACGTATCCCAACATTCCTTTTCGAGCGCATTTCCACCCAACGGGCCCAGTCCTGATCCCTTTCACCTCTTCGGACAAACAAGGGTATACAAATTGGGCCTTGGGCCTAATTCGTAGCGCTGGGCTCACCCCCACAAGTATCATTTGTATTTATGGAACACATTAGATATTTTTGGAAAATCTTGATAGTACTACCTAGTATTAGCACAAAGTTTAGGGGTGAATTTTGTGTTTTACCCATAAATATATACAGAAATACACTAGGGACAATGCACTTTTTTTTTTTTTTTTTCTTTCTCTCTATCTTTTTTTTTTTTTTTTGGAGAAAATTTTATTTCTCTCTTTAGTAATAGGTAATGTATTTTAAATAATGATTTCATGAACTAGCCCTTTTTCTTTTTCATTGTAGGGAAGCATGGCTTGTTTAATTATTTTTTTTTTAATACTTTTTTCAAATAAAGAAAAATTATTGGTACTGCAAGGATGCAATTTGAGTTCTAAACCCAAAAAGTAGGTGGATCTAGGCCTAATGAGCCAAATACAATGAATTTGTAGAGAGTGGGTTGGAAAACTAGGTTATAATGATTTGGGTCACAATTATAATGGATTCAAATGATAATAAAGTAAAAGTGGACTGGTTTTATCTAAGGAAAATTATACTCGGCACAATCCAAGGAAATCAGTTCTTTTATATATTACTTGAAGTTGGTTACAAATACCGTTCTAATTGCTACAGTGTTTTTTTTTTTCTTAATCCTCTGATCCCTTACTCTAATTGCCCTTTTCCTGTTTTATACAATTCCCTTGCCTTCATCTCTGCCCTCCATGTGTAGATTAGATTGTTGGTGTTGATCCCTGTCACATCAGTACCTTGTTAAAGTCTCAAGAGAGTAGTTGTAAGGCTGAAAATTATTGTTCAGGTATTACTTCCTCATTAATGCGGATAGAGAGTTAGCTGTAGAGCACTCAATGCGGTAGTAGCAGCTTTCCCTTAGATATTTCCCACCTCCCAATTGACCTGTACATTCATAACGTATATCATTATCACTAGAATTTCTCGGAAGGTCACCCTGGATGACAAGACACTCTTTCTAACCTCTGTTTCGCTTAGCCGAGGAGATACTCCTCTTCGGCTTACCATCCCCAACATCCTCACCTGTAATTCGCTCATAGGGTCCTGAGTCTTACATACTCATTACTGTTTATCTGTCCTCGGACCACAAATTGTCTTTGGACAAGGTCCAAGGCCTAACATATGTTCTTGGGCCCCTTATCCCTACAATAGCCCATCAAAACCCCGGTTTTCTCCCTTCTGTCCGAGGAGAAAAAATTGGGGTTTGACTTTGGATAACTTATTCCAAGCTTTTCTCTAATTTCCACACGTGAGAATGTTGCTTCGCGTGTCCCGTAACTGTTCCTAAAGCTCCGGAGCTCGCGATGTCTCATTAATTGCTCTAGGCGATGCTCTGTTCCCTGCGTCCTACAGTGGGATGCTGATCTTACGGTTGACATTTCTCCTTGAATTTTGAGCGGGATAACTCCCACTTAACTCCGCCTCCTATATAAGGTGCTTGGTGGGTTTACTTTTTTCTTTACTTTACAAATTTGCAAACTCTTAAGACCTCTCAAACTCTTAAGCTCTTAAGACTTCCCAAATCTCCCAACTTTCAAGAAGCTCCAGAAGTGTCACTTGTTTTCATTTTCGTAAGTCTCTACGTCCTTAAGTTCTTTTCTTCTCGGCCAACATTTTCGTCCTTCTAATCATCCATTTCTTTTCAAAAACATTTCCCTTACTTTCCCTTAATTTGCTTAAATGGGTAGATTCAAGCACCTAGTAGATTCCCCCACAGGTATGGAGGGCTTTAGGGCCAAATATCACATTCCACAGGGGGTTGCCCTGCGGTATTGTGCTCAAGCCCAGGTGATTACAGATAGAAACGAAGGGGAGGTTATCATTCCTATAATCGCCTTCATAGAAGGAGGAATGACACTTCTCATGGGTAGGGTGACCCGAGACTACCTAATCAACCATAGGCTATGTCCCCACCAGTGCGCGCCTAACCTATTTAGAGTTTTAGGTAGCGTCGATGCTCTCAACGAGCAGATGGGTTTGAGACTCACCTGGCATGATGTCGTCCATATATATGAGTGTCATTCACTTGCTAACTCAGGGTATTACCTCAACGTCGCGGACCTTAACAAAGTCCTAAAGTCCGAGGTGTTTGTGAGTGAGGACAGGCAGTTGAGAGCGGTTCACCTCATTTTGGACTTTGAACCAATCTCGAACAACTTCCTGGAAGTGGGCCACGCGATCAGGGCAGCCGACCCTAGGCTCTGCAAGATAGACGTCTCTATACCTAGATTCCTTGCCCGAGAGAACGTCGTGCCAGTTGAGCTGCCTCTCATTCTTGCTCTCCATAAAGCAGTGGCTTCGAGAGAAGAAACTGCTTCCTCACGCCTCTCACTCGAGGAAGAGATAGATCAATTCCAACTCGAGGAAGAAGAAGAGGTGCAAGCAAATCCCGTTGAGATCTTGGATTTTGAGGATAAGCTTAACAGATCCTCAGCAGCTCGCTCCCCCCAGTTTATAATCGCCAAGGTAGATAGCAGCTCTGAGGAGGAAGACGCAATATCTCTGAATCTGAGAAAAGGCTTGAGGGATCTCATGGCTGGGAGGAATAAATGGTCGTCATCCAAGGAGGCCCCTAAATCCTAGCTTCCCTTTACTCTCCCCCCTCCCTCTCCTCCTCCTACAACCACAGTCGGCCTACTCCCCATCCCTAACTTGAAGAAGAAAAGGAAGGAGCAGGAAGTGGAAAAGGGTGAGTGGTCCCTTAGAAGGAGGCCAAACAACAGAAGACATCTAAGGATAAGCAGGCCTTCTCTGTGGATAGTAAGGAGGACCCAAGTATGGCTGAGGTGCGTAAACAACAACATACTTGGGCTCCTCGGCTGGAGCTAGATGGCGCTACCATCCCATGGAACACCTCCATTAGGGAGTTCTAGAGAGGGCACTCCTCCTATGTTGCTGAAGCCTTAGAGCAACCTCTCATCCTGCCGAAAGATATGGATGCTCTAAGGCACATGAGACAGCTAGACCTCTTCATGTCCTTGAAAAAGGATCTTGCCATAGTAAGTTCACCATCATATCTTTTAGCTAAATGCTAAGGTGTCCTTTCAATTCTCTTTTCTTTTTTCTTTTTTTTTTCTTTTTTACATGGGATTCTTTTTTCATTTTTGTGCAGGCTATCCAGGAGGTTTTTGTAGCTGAGGAGTGCGTCAAGGACACTCGGAATGAGGTCAGGGTTAAGGCCAACCTCCGCACCGAGACCAACAAGGCCCTAGGAGCCATAAAGCAGGAGAACCAAAAACTAGCCACCAAGCTAACCGCCGAGGAGAGGGCGCAGAGGAGCGCTGAAGCTGGCCTAAAAAATGTCTAGGACCAGGCTGAAGATCAGCGTAAAAAGCTCTATCTTACCGAGATAGAGTTAGCCACACAGAAGCATCTAGTCCTGGACCTTAAAGCTAATTTGGAGAAATTCAAAGCTGCCGCTCGAACAGCCAAGGAAGCTGCGGAGGCTTCGGGGCAAGCGCCCTATAACCTCAGGGTAAAAGAAACCAAATTCGGCTAGCTGAGGAGCTGGCCGAGGTATGCAGGGATTACTGCAAGAAGATATGAATAAAGGCCCTCAACCTTGTAAGGGTCTCAGTTGCCTTGGAGTGGAGGCAAGCTGGGAGTGTTTACTACCATCCCGACATCCGCGAAGTCCCAACTACCTTCCTATCTACCCCTGCCCTTGCTCCAGAATCCTTTGAGCAACTTTTGACTGCTCAGGCCCTTCTTCCCCCCTCCAAGGCTTCCAAAGGATCCAGCCAAGTTGGTGATCAAGGCCAAGGGGTTGAGGTGGCCAAGGATAAGGGCAAGGGTAAAGAGGCAAGCCCCTCTTAAAGTCTAAGGATGCTACAGTTAAAGCGAAGGTGGTCGAGGCCAAATCCAAAGAGGCTGATTCCAAGGCCAAAAATGCTCCTGCCTCTCAGCCAAGCAAGAAAGAAGACCCTCCTCCTCCAACCAAAGCCTAGCCCTTAGGATTTTATTTCCTTCCTGTCATTCTACTTCTTTTACTTTTTCTTTTTTTTTTTTTTTTTTTTCCTTTGTATCTTTTTCTTTTGTGGTGGCAGTTTGTCATTGTATATAATGAACCTTTCCTTTATTTAATAAAAAGGGCTGCACTTTTTACTTTATGAATCTTCCTTTCTCTGTAATATTTATTTTATAGTTGGTGTAGTTATCATTTTTCCCTTTGATGGGACTTAAAACTGATGATGATGTTGACAATAGTAAATTATTGCCACCCTGACTTTACCAAAGCTAATAGTAGTGCCTTGCTACTAACTCAAACAAATTAACACGTATAAAAAATAAGGAAAATAACCATGTACTTAGGCAAATAACCAAGAACATTAACTTACCCAAGGCAAGTGATCCAAGGAGCTGGGTATAACCTGGGATTTGTTTTAACACTTAGAAAAAAAAATAAAGATTGTTAATTTACCCAAGGCATATGGTCTGATGAGCTAGGCATAACTAAGATTCTGTTTAACATTTAGAAAAATGAATAGAGAGTGTTAATTTTCCCAAGGCATGTGATCAGAAGAGCCAGATATAACCAAGATTCTGTTTAACACTTAAAAAGATGTCATTAAGTATTAATTTACTCAAAGCATGTGATTTGAGAGACCAAGCATAACTAAGGTTCTGTTTAACACTTAAAAAGATGTCATTAAGTATTAATTTACCATAAGCATATGATCCGAGAGACCAGGCATAACTGAGGTTTTGTTTAACACTTAGAAAGATGTCATTAAGTATTAATTTACTCAAAGCATGTAATCCGAGAGACCAGACATAACTGAGGTTCTGTTTAATACTTAGAAAGATGTCCTTAAGTATTTAATTTACCTAAAGCACGTGATCTGAGAGACCAGGTATAACTAAGGTTCTGTTTAATACTTAGAAAGATGTCATTAAGTATTAATTTCCCTAAAACATGTGGTCCGAGGGATCAAGCATAACTAAGATTCTGTTTAACACTTAGAAAAATGTTTGAAAATATCAATTTACCCAAGGTATATGATCCGAGGAGCCAGGTATGACCAAGGTTCTGTTTGATATTCAAGTAAATAACAGGAAGTATAGTGCATAATGTAATAAATGAGAATATGACAAGGGAAACTTTTATTAATAATAATACTTTCTCAGGTTGTTTACATTCTAGGGGCGTGGTACAACATTTTCATCTAGGTCTTCAAGATAATAGACACCTATTCCAGCCACCGAGGTGATGCGATACGACCTTTCCCAGTTAGGCCTTAATTTTCCCCATGCTGGGTTTTTTACAGTACCTAAAACCTTTCTTAATACCCAGTCTCCATGTGCTAGTGGCCTTAACTTCATGTTGGCATCATACCCTTGCTTAAGCTTGTATTGATAATTCGCCAATTGAACCATGACATTTTTTCTTCGCTCTTCAATTAAGTCTAAGCTCTTCCTTAACAGCCCATTGTTGTTGCTCAGGGTGAAAGAACTTGTTCTCAATGTTAGGAATACAATCTCCAGAGGGATAATAGCCTCGAATCCATAAGTTATTGAAAATGGTGTCTCCCTTGTTACCTACGAGGTGTGGTTCGATACGTCCAAAGGATGTGTGACAGCTCTTCCACCCATTTTCCTTTCGCACAATCCAATTTTTTCTTGAATCTATTTACTATGACCTTATTGACAACCTCGGCTTGTCCATTCCCTTGTAGATAGGCTAGAGTGGAATATCTATTCATAATTCCCAGGTCACAACAATACCTCCTAAAGGCCTTACTATCAAACCAAAGGCTGTTGTTTAAGATGAGGGTATGGGAGATCTCGAATCGAGTGACAATATTTTTCCAAACAAACCTCTTGGCATCCATGTCCCTGATATTCGCCAATGGTTCAGCTTCAATCCACTTGGTGAAGTAATTCGTGTTGACTAGCAAATATCTCTTATTCCCTGCTGCCTTAGAGAAAGGACCTACAATGTCCAAGCCCCCATTGAGCAAATGGCTAAAGGCTGGACAGAGGATTAAGGACTCATCCCAGTTGGTGAATGTTTGTTGCAAATTTTTGGCATTGATCACACTTTTTCATATACTCTTGTGCTTCCTTCTACATGTTCGGCCACCAGTAACCCTGAGTGAGGGCTCTGTGAGACAAAGATCTGCCTCTTATGTGGCTTCCACAAATTCTTTCATATAACTCCTCAAGGAATAGCTCTGATATTTCAGGGTGTATGCATAGCAAGTATGGCCCAGAAAAAGAGCGCTTGTACAATTTTTGGTTCTCGGACAGCCAAAATTGAGGAGTCTTTCTTTACACTTTGTCAGCTTTTGATTTCTCCTCGAGCAAGAAATCTTCCTTAAGGAATAGCACTATAGGGTCCATCCAGCTAGGCCCCACCCTAATTTGATGGATATGGACCATCTCTCTCTTCATTTCAGTAGGCTTGCACAAGTCTTTAACAAGGATGACCAAAGGTAAACCCTGTGCCGAAGGGATTGCGAGAGTGGCCAGAGAGTCAGCATGTGTGTTTCCACTCCTAGGGATATGCAGCAAGTTGAAAGACTTAAATCCTGATTGCAAGTGCCTAACTTGATTCAAATATTCTTGCATAGAAGAGTATTGGATAGTTTTCAAGCATAAAGCTTTATAAAGTTGTAGGAATGGAAGTAAATATAAGTACTACATAAAACTGCATAAACATTCTTACATGTAATCGCATGACCCATCCCATCTTTTAAATTGCAGTGTTCAGAGACAAAGAGAAACACTGATTATTTTACTGAAGAAGGAAAACTGCAAACATGGAAGTGTATACCATGAAGTAATAAGGATAACCACTTTTATTTTGAAAACTGAAAAAAAAAAAAAATGATAGTTATTCAAACGTTTTATTTTGTGATTGTGATTGTTTGGAGCAAATTGTTATGAAATAACCAAACGTTTTATTTTGAAAATTGAAAAAAGACAGAAAAAAAAGGGACAGTTATCCAAAGTAGTGATAAAGATAGGAAAATAAGGATAATTTTTGTTTTAATTTTTGTTTATATCCAATACCCTAAAACGTGGGGTTAAAAAAAAAATGGTGCTTAATAATTGCTTAATGATAATGGGGATATTTAAAATTGCTGGGTAGAAGTTTGGAGTTATGTGTGACTAAAACGTGGGTGTACAGTTTTTTTTTAATTTTTTTTTATTTTTACATTTCTCACTTCAATTTCTCTCTTTATTTGGCCATGTTTTACTTATTGTTACTTCGAAACTTACTAGATATTTTCTGATCTATTGTTTTACAGGCCTTTTGGTTTAGGAGGGGCCGCAATTTAAAGTTGGAAAATTGTAGGTTGTGTGTTGAGTCGGTGGTTTTTTTATATTTTATTTCCCTTATTATGCTTTTCTGACTTAGTTTTGTGCACTTCTGTTTTCCTCCTTTTTGTTGTTGTTTGAGTTTGCCTGCCAAATTGTTGATGCATAACACCTAACCTTCATAGTGATCGTCATATATATGTTTGGTGCAAAGGGAAGAAAGATCACGATAATGCTCACCGTATTTTTCACCTTACCTTATATTGTTATGGTTTGCAAGTCTTATTATTTTATCATCTATACTACTATTTAAGGGGCTGCACCTGTTTGGATCGGATTTTTTTTTGTTCCAAAATACCCATACAACCTATGTTTAAGCAGGGGCAAATTTTGGTAAAAATGCTTCTTTAACTTCCACGTAAAACTTGGATTCTCAAAAAAAAAAAAAAAACCTTCCACGTAAAACACTATCTACAAAATAGGAACACACTCCCACTCTCAGTACACTCACGTTGGTTTTCAAACTCAAATTTCTTCTTCTTCAGTTCTCCAATTCTCTCAATTCTGTGTTTTCAAACTCCTTTCACCCACCTCTTTGCTTCAGATTTGACTGCAAACAACAACAACAGATAGATTTGAGGTAACCTCTTTCTTAGATCAAATTTCAGCCCTCACTCTCTCTCTCTTATCTCACTTTTTTATTTTTACATTTCTCACTTCAATTTCTCTCTCTATTTGGTCATGTTTTACTTATTGTTACTTCGAAACTTACTAGATATTTTTTGATCTATTGTTTTACAGGCCTTTTGGTTTAGGAGGGGCTGCAATTTAAAGTTGGAAAATTGTAGGTTGTGTGTTGAGTCGGTGGTTTTTTTTATATTTTATTTCCCTTATTATGCTTTTCTTACTTAGTTTTGTGCACTTCTGTTTTCCTCCTTTTTGTTGTTGTTTGAGTTTGCCTGCCAAATTGTTGATGCATAACACCTAACCTTCATAGTGATCGTCATATATATGTTTGGTGCAAAGGGAAGAAAGATCACGATAATGCTCACCGTATTTTTCACCTTACCTTATATTGTTATGGTTTGCAAGTCTTATTATTTTATCATGATTTATCATGGTCTTTTTTTATTTGCTTTGGACTTGATCCAGTGTTATACTCATTGTCTTCCTCTTTTTGCTCTCCTTTTTTACTTGACGAACTCTTTATGATTGGCAGATAATAGAATTATCAGGTACACAATACACATCATCACTTCGCACTCTTTGAAACTTTTTTTTTTCTTTTCCAAATTCACGTTTTCCTCTTTTTTTCTTTTTTTTTTTTCATTTAAATCTCTTCCATATTTTATAATAAAAAATAAAAAAAAGAAAAAAAAGAAAAAGAAAAAAAGACTCCTACTATAAAACTACTACTATAACTTCTCCATCCATATGGTATATTGATTTGTCTTTTTTTTCCTCTTTTTTTTTTTTTTTTTGGTTATCTGGTTTGACTCATTATTTTATTGTATGTGTTCTAAGTGGTGCCCTCTTTTCCTCTTATTATTTTTGTTTGTTGTTTTTCTTACATTTAAGCCTTACTCTCTATTTTTTTGTATTTCTTTTTAGGTTGACGTATCAACAATTTGGTTAGATTGCATAGCAGACACATTGGATGAATTCGGGTGAGCGAAGTGGTAGTCAATCTATCAAGTAGTTGTTAAAAAACATTTTTTGTAAATATCCTACGTTATGAAATTTAATATTGTCCTTTTTTTGTGCCTTTCATTGCACATTTGATGATTCTGTAAGCAATAAAGCAAGAATGATACTAGAGAACTTATCTTTAAAGATAAAATTTTAAAATTGTGGTGAAAATTGCTTCTAAATAATAGACTAACTTTTAGGGGTAAAAACCTACACCCTTAAATATATCTTATATTTGATAGTTTAAAATGTTACTTTATTTTAAATTTTAAATTTAATCTGATCCAAAATAACTTACCAAAAGACGAAAAGACTCCAAACAAACGATACCTTTTGAATTTGCATCAAGTGTTATGTGTCCTCAATTAATAAATTTGCATCAACGTTCTTTTTTTTTTTTTTTTTTGAGGGTGGTGAGTCCTTTAACGTTGGTTTCCTATTTTTTTTGCAACTTCAAGCAAAAAAAAAAAAAAAAAAAAAAAAAACCCTATGATTTAGGTATTTTAATAATATGTCAGCACTGTTTTTACGTTTAAATTTTTATAAAAAAAATTGATTTAAGTATTTTTATTCCTAAAATTTTGCCTATTATTTAGATGCTAAAGCAAGAATGATATTGGAGAACTTATCTTTAAAGATAAATTTTAAAATTGTGCTGAAAATTGCTTCTAAATAAATAGTAGGCTAACTTTTAGGGGTAAAAACTTACACCCTTAAATATATCTTATATTTGATAGTTTAAAATGTTACTTCATTTTAAATTTTAAAATTTTAAAAATTGGTAAAATTTAATCTGATCCAAAATAACTTACCAAAAGACAAAAAGACTCCAAACAAACTATGCCTTTTGAATTTGCATCAAGTGTTACATGTCCTCAATTAATAAATTTGCATCAACGTCTTTTTTTTTTTGAGGGTGGTGAGTCCTTTAACGTTGGTTTCCTATTTTTTTGCAACTTCAAGCAAAAAAAAAAAAAATCCATCAACGTTGGTTTCCTTTTTTTTTTTTGGCAATTTCAAGTTTAAAAAAAAAAAAAAAAAATCCCTATGTTTTAGGTATTTTAATAATACTAGCCTCTTCTATTTTTTGGGTAACGATTAAATTAGAACATTTGCTCACGCGCATGCTCAGATGCTCTTCTATTTTTTGGGTAAGGATTAAATTAGAACCACATTAAAACTTGATCGGTGCAAAACTGCAAGTGCACAGTATCGTAGTTTTATAGTAAAGTGATGAGAAGAGTATCGTCCTCAGGGATTGGTAACTTACTTTTGACAAATACCAAAATTATGCTAATCTCGATTTTATCTAGAGAAGTCACTAAGGTTGATGTAATTGGAATTTAAAATAAAATAAAATCAAAGAAAATAAGCAGAGGAAAAAAAATATGTTGTTCAAAGATCAAATTAATGGGAAGAAAACTTCTAGGAAATCGATTTCATCTAATCCCTCACTATGCTTTTCTCATCTAGCTAATTGAATTTAATTCTCTTTGTTTGTTAGCAATCTCCAATAAACATCCAAAAGCCTCTTTCGACAGTCAATTGGAAACACTCTTGTTCATCAATTTACACAAGAGTATGCAATTTAATAAAACAAGAAAGCATTAAGACCAATGATTTTAATACTACACAGGTTCATACAAGTCTTTCGATCTCTATATTTACCTATGCCAAAATATTCAAGATCTATCCTATAATTCCCTCTTTCGACAGCAAATCACAAGATCAAAATCATCTAATTAATGGCCGGTTAATTAGAAGCAATAAACTCAGAATAAATCAGACAAACATGAAAAGAATTAATTCAAATTAACATAGAAAAGCAAGCATAGTTCGGAACTAAATTACATCGTTTTCCTAGAATAAAGAAAATTTAGTTCATGCTAAAAATTAAATTCAACATAAACGAATTCACCATAATTATTCTGAGAAGATTTGAAAGAGAAAAACTGAACACAAAAATCTGCTTCAGTCCTCTCTTTCTTTTCTGTTTCAGCTTTCTTCTTTTCTATTTCAGTGCCTCCAAATTTTCTGCTTCATCCCTTTTTCTGTTTCAGCTTTTCTCTCTTCCCTTTTCAGCCCTCTTTTAGTTTTTCAGCACCTCCTTTTATTTCTTCAGTTCAGCCCCCTTTTTTCCTCAGACGTGTTGCCCTTTTTCTGCTTTAGACGTGGTGCACTTTTCAGCCCAAAAACGTCCTCCTTTCAGCTCAAAAGCAGTTCCTCTTTTCAGCCCAATGTCTTCTTTTATTCAGCCCAAAAACGTTGCTCCTATCAGCCCCTGTTTCAGCCCAAAACGTTCCTCTGTTTCAGCCCAAAACGTTGCTCTGTTTCAGCGTTTTTTCTCTGCTTCAGCTTTGAGAGTTTTTTTTTTTTTCTCCCTTCTTTTCTTTCAGTTTCGGCCCTTCTTTTTAGTGTTCAGCTGCCTCTCTTTTAGTTCAGCTGTGGTGCCCTTTTTCAGCCCAAAATTCTCTCTAGCTGCTTCACGTCTCTTTTATTTGGTTAAATCTTCATTTCCTTCAAATCTGCAATAAAATTTAAATAACAATAATGAAGTCTAAAATCAACAAAAATAAATAAAATTAGACTAAAGTTTAAAGTTGAGAAGTGATAAATTATGCCAAATTATGCAAGTCATCAAACACCCCCAAACTTAGAACTTTGTTTGTCCTCAAACAAAAAGAAAATAAAATAAAAGACAACTATAGACACTATCAGCTAGACCCCATAGAGAAATGTCATCACTCACTAAGCCATAATTTGAATTTAGATTTCATCACTAGAAACTTACTCTTTTAACATCAAGGATAGCAGGAAAATCAATCAAAAATTTAGCAATTTGTCAAGCAAGAGTTAAGCATTTACTTCAACCTAAAGCTGGGTCCTTGAGTGTATGTGTGTGAAATAGTCAATTTAACTCCAAACCACCAACAAATTCAGATAAAAGTAGAACAACTGAAATCAGAAAAATTCTCTCAAAACTTAACCCCATAAGTCCAATTTTCAGAAATCCTCTCCACTAATGTAATCAAACACCAAAATTGGAGATCAAAAGGTCTTTAATCAAGGTTATAATGGCAGGCCACAGGGTGAGGGCTAAGAAAGAAATGGATATGGGAAATCAAAGCAAACTGGGAAAATACTTGGTAGAAAGAACAATAAAAAAGATATCCACAAGATCCACACCATAGCTCTTTCTCGACAATATGCTCATACTGATGACAATATTGTTGCTATACTCAATAAGTGGAGTTTTTTTTTTTTTTTTTTTATATTTTTTTTTTCAGCCACCTTGATACTCATAGCCTTTTCTGATTTTCAACCA